>CP139508.1:204028202-204160015 GCA_021014915.2 Artemisia tridentata subsp. tridentata
ATCACGTCTCTTTGTCTATCATAACCCTGCTGATCATCACCCAGTGAATCCGTATCCCGCTGATTGCTTCCTTAAACTGGTCGCACCCGGTCCCCGTTACGATTCCTCTTGACACCCTGCCTAGCCATCTCCTGCATAATCTCAATGTTTCGAACCGCATTGGCCACCTGTGCTACGTCCTCGAACTGAATATTCACTATTCCATCTAGAAGATCGTTCCGGAGAGCCCACTTAAGCTTATTTGCTTGCTCCTCCTGAGTTCCCGCTTTAGCTCCCAAGAACCCCGCCAGTCGCAGAAACCTCTTCATAAACTCTGTGCTCGTCTCCTTCTCAAATTGGTAAATAGAGTGGTACTCCCTTTCAAATTTTTCTTTCTCTGATCTCGGAAAGTACTACAGATAGAAAGTGTCACGGAAGTCGTTCCATGATAAAGCCGCCACAAAGTCATCTCCTCCCTTTGCCTGTTTGTAAGCTTTCCACCAACTTAAGGCATCTCCCTCAAATTTATAACTAGCCAGCCTAGCTTTATACTCATCGTCATAGCCCAATACCTCGAATATCTTTTCCATGTGAGCAATCCAATTTTCTGCATCCACAGGAGCATCTGCAGAACTAAAAGAACGAGGCTTTTGTTTACAAAACCTTTCCAGCCACGTATGAATGGTCACTGGCGGAGCACCAGCACCAAAACCACCACTTCCACAACCACTGGCCATATTTTGAAGGATCTCAGCCACGATCCATTCTGTAAGGCCCGGAATCCGTGCTTCTACAGTCCGCTGGACTGCAGCAGTAAATGCAGGGTTGTTACTGAAGTCTTCGTTATGACGAGTGTTCACCATCTGAATGGGCATAAACGAATTAGAGAGGAAAAAACGAAGTTAAGGAGCAAAATATGAAGGAAAGATCGCGCCAAAACGAAACCTAATGTCTACCCAATCCTCACCGGTCAAAACCTAAGTTCTATAGGGCGAAACCTAAGGGTCCAGATTTCACAGGCCATAACTTATGAGCTACAAGTCGCAGCCTGGGCTCTGATACCATAATTGTAACACCCCAACCCGACCTTGGTTAAGATGCCACATTATGGTGTCTATCAGAACATACAAAATAAACGCAAGCGGAAGACTTCATAAATAAAGCAAAGTCAAGAACATCATGACTTACAAATTACAAGCTCCCAAAAGTCTTAACAACCATAAATGAAATGAAAGGAAAATAAATATCCATAACATAAGTCCAAAACAAATCCAAGACAATGGGGAAATCTAAATAAGGTAGGTCTTCTAACTCCTACTCTCATCACTCTTTCCCAGCATTCCGCTTATTACCTGCCGCATGGAAAAGAAAATGCGGCTGAGCATAAAAAGCCCAGTGAACATTTATATATACAAAGCAGAAAAGGTAATAAGCATAAATAAACGAATATGAATCAAATGGGTCAAATGCATAAATATCATGAGTAAGAATAGCTCTAAGAGTCAAATAATAAATACGGCAACGAACGCGTCCAAACGAGCCACTCGAACGGACCAAAGATACCTAACAGATAGCTACGAGCCTGTCTAAATGAGCCACTCGAATAGACCACATAATCACATATACATATCCGTCAATTCATATTGTACAAGGAGGGGAGACCTCTCAAGTACCAGAAGTGAGAGGGGTGCATGGCACGCACAAACCAATCACTAAAATCACATCATAATCATTCCAAACATATACCTAGGATGCATCCATACGCCTCCTGCAAAACAGAATACATATGCAAGTACGAGACTATACATACATATAACAGAATGGCCACGTGCGCCATAATCATATAATCATAACTGAAGGGAACACCGTTGATCAATCACACCTCCACAGAAAGTGTCATGCCATTGGTGCCTCAATGACATGGCCATGGTACCTCCATGGCTAGTTAGCTCGGGCAACAGAACATAACAGAACAAAACTATCCATAATAAGCAATCATAACATAATCAACAAAGGCATATCAATTGAATAGAATCTCAATCAAGGAGATAATAAACAGATCATCATAACAGAATGGATAGCAACTGAATCATATTAAGGGGATCATAGCAATGGCTTATATCAAATGGGATCATGGAAAAGTAAACAAATCAAAGTCAAGGATCGAAAAGTCATGAGAACCAGAACCCTTACTGAGAAAGGGTAGAATATCTGTACCTTATGCAAAGCAACCAACAAATAAGAAAGCACTCGGAAACCGGAACTACTCCTTCTTCACAGAACCTATATAGATTAATGACAATGTATTACTTTCCAGCTCATTTTACAAGTTAACTGCTTATAGTTATTTAAACTTCCCATTTAAGATTTCTTTCTATTTTTATAAACTTTCCATTTTTTAGTAACTTTCTATTTTTAGTAACTTGTCATATTTAGTAAGTTTTCCGATTTAGTAAGTTTCTATAATTAGTGAGTTTCCCGATTTAATAACTTTTAGAGTTATAAATGACAATTTAGTAAACTTAAAGACTTAATGTTGGGTCCTTCAGTACCCAAGGATCCTTAAAACAGGATTTGAATACAAATTAAGCTAAGTGTTAATTAAACCGAAAATATTCTAAGTCACTAAGTGAACAGTCACTCAGTGAGTTACCTTCAAGATGCTCAGGACGAATCTAAGAAGAAAGATTCACCACACAGTGAGGCGGTACTCCCTGAAGTGTTACTTGAGCCAAAGAAGAAGGTAATGGGTTCATTGAGTGTTGGACAAGAACTCACTGAACCCCAGTCTCCTCAACAACAATAAGATTGAAGCCTGAAGACTGATGGCGAAGACTGAAGAACCTGAAGCCTGAAAGAAAGGAGAGATTGAGCGGGAAGGTTTGAAGAAATAAGGACAAGTCTTATCAGGGCAGAAAACAAACCATCCCTAAAGCGGCTAAAAGTCAAGAAGTGTCAGAACTGACACTCGAAGACTTTTTTGCGAATTCCTATTGGTTCTTGAAAATGACAAATACTGTTGTAGTTGTCAGACACGCCTTCCTATTATTTATGTATTTTTAATCTTCAGTACTCTTACATGTTTGCCTATAAATAGCAAATAGATGGAGAAAAGTGGGTTAGGTATTTTGTGCAATAAAAGCTTAGACTTTCACAATACCCCTTTTCTCCTACAAAGAGTAACCAATCCCTGAGATAGCTCTGTGGGTCGATATTGTTACCACTTAAGCATTGCTTGAGTTTAGATAGGAGACACCATACCTTGTCTATTCAATCCCAAGTGTTTTTTCCGCAAAACACTTGGGTAATAGATTCTTTGATTGATTTCTAATAAGAATTTAAACGTTGAAAAACATTGTGTTTTTATATTTACGTTTTACTTATAAGTTGTAATTAATCAAATACATCGTATCAGTCATAAACACAAATAGATTAACTTTTTAGTTAACTCTAAGCGTGTTAAGGGAACAACAAGTGGTATCAGAGCTTCTGGTTTATAAAATCTTTTCAAAAACTAAGAGTGCTCAAGGTTTTTAAAACCAAGATCCTACTATGGCTGATATTAATGTGCCCCAGCTAGTCGATAAAAAGGGTGGAAGCTTTTCAGCTGTTGCCCCCAGACTTGAAGCTGGTAAATTTAGCAAGTGGAAAAAGCGAATGCTTTGCTACTTGACTGGTATGGAACCATACTACATCACTTGTGTCAAAGAAGGTCCCTATGTCCCAAAGACTGCTGAAGGGCTAAACAAGCCTGAAGCTCAGTGGACCATTGATGAGAGAAGGGTGGTCAATCAAGACCAACGCCTGAAAAGCATCATTATATCTTGTCTTCCTGACGATATAATGGAATTAGTCATCAACTGTTCAACAGCCAAGCAAACTTGGGATGACTTGATCAATAGCTTTGAAGGTCCCTCAGATACCAAGGAAAACGGGATCATGGATCTGAAACTTGAGTAAAATACTTTTAGGGCAAAGGACTCTGAAAGTCTCTCTCAGACATATACCAGATACAAGACCTTGATAAACGAATTATCAAATGATGGTGTAGTTTTGTCTAAGCATGAGACAAATGTTGGCTTTGTCAACAGTCTCCCTGAGAAGTGGCTAAACTTCTCACAAGGCCTCAGGAATGCTAATCACATTCAGACCCTTGAGCTCCCTGAGATCTATGGGAAGTTTGTCTATGAAGACAACTTAATCTCTAGGAGATACCCAGACTCAAAAGCTCTTGAGACCAAAAAGGCCTTGACCTCCTCACCTATATCAACTGCCTTTTATTTTAATGGTGTTGTGCAGGATTTTCAAGGGGATTCTGAAGATGAGATTGATGAAAGAACTGGTGATGAGTACCTAAATGATTTAAACTTGGAATTCCAAGAAAGGGCACTCCTTGCCAATTCAAAACGTTTCATCAAAAGAAATCAGTCCAACTTTTCAAAAGCCAAAGCAAATGAAACCACAGAATGTTTTAATTATGGTAAAAAGGGTCATTTTGCTAGAGACTGTTATTCTAAAACCATCTCAGAACCCTCTTATAAATTTTCAGGAAACAGTTCCTTAGGAACTCGCAAGTTTCAACCTAGAATGCTTCAGTCGACCCAAAACTTTCAAAACAATAATGTTCAAAAGGGTCAAAAAGACTTTGAAGCAAAATATAGGAAAGCTAAGGCTAAACTTGCCCTTCATGAAACTAATCCCTCAATGTCTCAGGCTGCTCAAACATCCAAACCTGTTCAGACAAAAAACAAGGTTCTTGTAGCAGAAGCTTATGACTGGGACGAAGAAGAGGTCTCCTCAGAAGATGAGGAAATTAGCGTGAGTGCACTGATGGCACTTTCTGAAGGTGATCAGGTGGCTGTTGAAAAAAGCCATGCAAGGAATGGAGAGTGGATGAACATAACCATGAAGAAGGTAAACACTTTACTTTCTATGGATGATATTTCTGACTGGCAGTCCAATATGAATTATATTTGTGTAGATCTTAAGTTTGTTGAAGAAAAAAGGCTTAACTTGCTTTCAAAATATAACAATCTTGTGTTAGAATTGAATAAGCGTAGAGATGAATTGCTTGTACTAAAACAAGCCAAGTTAGAAAATATTACACTACAAATTCAAAACACTGAGATTTTGAAGCAAAATCAAGCTCTTCAAAATGAACTTAACAAAGAAAAGGCTGTCATTGAAGGCTGGACTAAAAAGAACCCCAATGTTTTTGATACTGTGGGTTTAATTCCTAAGATAACTATAGGAATTGACCAACTCACTGAAACCCCCAGTGAGAGTCACAGTGAAATGGCATTTGTTCCAGCTGGCATATCTTTTGAGCAAGAAATGCAACCCAAGTCAAATGACTGGATTGTCAGGGACAACCCAGTCAGTAAGTTACCAAACTTTGAGACTGTAAAAATCTTGCTTCCTGAATGTCAGGCTCGGAAAAATATGCTTGGACTCACTGATCAACCCAGTAGTACTGAGTCAGTCAATGAGTCTGAATCAAAATCATTCACACCACTCCTACCACTGAATATCCTTCAAGGTGCTGCACCATGCTCAGACCTCCCACCATTGGTCTACTCTCAGTATTCTCCAAAGGAGAATCCAGGAATGGGAAAAACCATCCTGAAAAGGCAAACCCATGAAGTCTCAGTACATACTGATGACTCATCAACTTCAGTCCCTTCTGAAGTAAATACTGAAAGCCCTGACTCAAAAATTGATCAGTTGGCTGAGCTTGTCAGGAAGCTGAGTGAGAAGATTGAATCTTCTGAGAAACCTTCTAAATCCAAGAAGAAGGAACCAAAATCAGCTTCCTCAAGCACCAAACCAAAACCCTCCAAACCCCTGAAAAGATGTGAGCTGTGTCACTTTACCAGTCACTTCACTGATGATTGTTATAGAATCCTTTACTGCATGATTTGCAAAAAGGAAGATCATATGACCTCTGATCACAACTCATACACAGCCACATCAAAGATGGCAGGCTTTAAAGCTCAGGCTTTAAAATACCCTTCTGATTCTAAACAGAAACAGAAACAAAAGGCCAAGCTTTTTGCACCTTGCCCTCACTGTGGGTTCAATGACCACCTTCCTAAGGATTGTCTAATGGACAATAGTTGTGAAATTTGTGGAGATCCCACTCATGAAACCTCAGGACATGATAAGGTCGTTCAGACCAGAAGAGATATGACCAAGTCATCCTCTCAGTCTACTGAGTCTACCTCTGCAAACAAATGCAAAACCTGTGGTAGCTCAGTCCACTCAACCACTGACCATGAATCAATTGTCACTTTTAGAAAGACCACCAAAGTCAAGCCCTCCAAGATGTGGAGTCCTAGAAAGAACTAACTCAGTTTACCATTTGTGCAGAGGCATGCTAGGGAGCCTGTTTATCATCTAGATAGTGGATGTTCAAGGAGCATGACTGTGTGAAAGAGTATCTGCACAAATATGTGGATGAATCATGACCCAAAGTGATATTTGCTGATAATTCATCATGTCTCACTGAAGGTTATGGATCAGTAAACTGCAATGGTATAGTCTTTACTAGGATAGCTTATGTTAATGGTCTTAAATACAACTTGATCTGTGTCAGTCAACTATGTGATGCAAAATACATAGTTCAGTTTGATGATAAGTAAGGAACCAACTTCAATGCTAATAAGGAAGTTGTCTTTATTGCACTAAGAAGAAAAGATGTTTATGTCTTAGACATGTCCAGTCTAACTCAGAATGAAACTTGTCTCTTTACTAAGGCCACTGAAACCCTCAACTGGCTTTGGCATAAGAGACTCTCCCACCTGAACTTCAAAAACATAAACAATCTTGTGAAACAAAACAAGGTCCTTGGCTTACCATCACTTGTGTTTTCAAAGGATAAACCATGATCTGCCTGTGAAAAAGGTAAACATCATAGAGCATCCTTTAAAATCAAAACAAACTTTTCCATCAGGAACTGCCTTCATCTTCTCCATATGGATCTCTTTGGGCCCATCAGTCCCAGATCCATTAACCATGAGAAGTATACTCTGGTCATTGTGGATGAATACTCAAGATACACTTGGGTTTACTACCTGATCAAAAAGAGTCAGGCAGCTGAAACAATCATGTCCTTTGTCAGGAATATTGAAAATCAAAATGACATTAAAGTCAAACACATTAGGACTGACAATGGAACAGAGTTCAGAAACTATGAACTTGAATGTTTTTGTGATGAGAAAGGAATTTCCCAAAAATTTTCCTCTCCTTACACACCTGAACAAAATGGTGTTGCCGAAAGGAAGAATAGAACACTCATTGAAGCTGCTAGGACAATGCTAAACGGATCAGTCCTTTCCAAACACTTTTGGACTAAAACAGTCAAAACTGCCTGTTATACACAAAACAGATCCATCATTTTCAAGAGACATAGCAAAACCCCTTATGAGTTATTCAAGGGAAGGATCCCTGATATCAGCTACCTTCATGTCTTTGGGTGTCCTGTGTTTATTCATAATAACAAGGATCACTTAGAGAAATTTGATGCCAAAGCTGATGATGGATACTTCCTAGGATACTCACTTGTCACAAAGGCCTTCAGGGTGTTCAATACAAGGAGACAGCAAACTAAGGAAACATTCCATGTTACCTTTGATGAGAGCACTGATGCAATCAGTGTCTCTAACACCTCAGTGGAAGAGATAGGCATTGATGATTCATCAAAATACCCTCCTGATGAACATCATCTTGACAATGGTCCTTCCACTCAGTACCAAGCAAATGCTGACATCTCCTTTTACATCATCCCTCAAAACCTTCCTTACCCCACCATCACTGAGTTTGTTGAAGCATAAAAAAGTACTGATGCAATCATTCAGACTGAACACAGTGCTTAGGAACGAAACAATCACAGTAATGAGTCAACCCACTCAGACTCTCATGATGCTGAAGATCATCATGTGTCTGATCCTGACCCTACCCATCAGGCCTCCTCGAGTTCGAATCAGTTCCCAAGACCTCTGAACAGTTGGACTAGGTCTTAGGATATAGAACTTGTGAATATAATTGGAGAGCCTACTGAGGGCATGCTCACTAGAAGCATGGCTGCTAGTCTTAGAGCAGCCTCAGCCAATGAATGCCTATTTGTGGACTTCATCTCCACAATTGAACCCAAAAGTGTCAAAGAAGTACTTACACATCCAAGTTGGGTTCAGGCCATGCATGATAAACTGGAACAATTTGACAGAAACAAGGTAATGACCTTGGTCAAATGTCCTGAAGATGTTTCAGTCATTGGCATGAAATGGGTGTTCAAAAACAAATCTGATAAAAATGGCATAGTCATTAAAAACAAAGCCAGACTTGTAGCTAAAGGCTATAATCAACAAGAAGGCATTGACTATGAAGAAACATTTGCACCAGTGGCAAGGATGGAAGCCATCAGGATCTTCCTTGCATTTGCTACCTACATGAACTTCAAAGTGTACCAAATGGATGTTAAAAGTGCATTCTTAAATGGCTCACTGAAAGAAGAAGTTTATGTTCAACAACCCCCTGGATTTGAAAGTAGTGAGTTTTCTGACTATGTCTGCAAGATTAACAAAGCCCTTTATGGACTGAAACAAGCACCCAGGGCATGGTATGAAACTCTCTCTGCCTTCCTGATCCAAAACAAATTTGTCAGAGGCAAGATAGACAACACATTGTTTATCTATAGGACAAATAATGATGTCATACTCGTACAAGTGTATGTTGATGACATCATCTTTGGCTCAACAAGTTATAAACTTTGCAAACAATTTGAAAAACTGATGGCAAAGAAATTTGAAATGAGCATGATGGGAGAACTGACTTACTTCCTTGGTCTGCAAATAAAGCAGACTGATAAAGGAACCTCTATCAGTTAAGAGAAGTATGTCAGGAGCCTACTGAAGAAGTATGAGCTCAGTGACTGTGCCTCAATCAAAACTCCCATGGTCCCCCCAAACAACCTTGGCCCTGACCTTACTGGAAAACCAGTGAATCAAACTCTTTTTAGAGGAATGATTGGGTCACTGATTTATCTACTTGCATCAAGGCCTGATATCCAATTCTCAGTGTGCATGTGTGCCAGATATCAATCTGACCCAAGAGAATCTCATCTCACAGCTGTGAAAAGGATACTCAGGTACCTGAAAGGTACTCTAAACCTTGGATTATACTATCCAAAATGTTCAGGCTTTGATCTCAAAGGATACTCAGACTCTGACTATGCTAGATGCAACATGGACAGAAAAAGCACCTCAGGCTCCTGCCAAATCCTTGGTGGGAAAGTAGTCTATTGGAGTGCTAAGAAGCAACAATCAGTGGCCATGTCCTGAGCTGAAGCTGAATATGTTGCAGCAGCAAGTTGTTGTGCAAATGTACTCTGGATGAAAAGTCAACTCAGTGACTATGGAATCCAATATAAGATGGTTCCCATCTTTTGTGATAACACAAGTGCAATTGCCATCTCAAACAACCTTGTTCTTCATCAGAGAACAAAACACATTGATATTAGATATCATTTCATCAGGGACCATGTCATGAATGGTGACATTGAATTACACTTCATTCCTACTGAATATTAGCTAGCTGATATATTTACCAAACCATTGGATGAACCAACTTTCACAAGACTGAAAGCTGAACTAGGAATGTTGGATATTGAGAATCAGTCCACAGATTGAATCCATCCAACTAAGTGTAAATTCTGAAAACCCCAGGTCCCTGACTCAAATTGTTCATCAGTGAAAAATATCACTGAATCCCCTACCCTGAACCTCAGGAACTAAACCCAAGTTCCTGAACCCTTGTACCTCAGGAACTAAACTCAAGTCCTGATCAAGCAGGTTCACTGAATGAAGAGTCATTCAGGGCCCTCAGAATACATTCAATGCTAACTTAAATGCTCTAAGTATCTAGTTAGTAAATGTCCGAGGTTGGTAACTGAATTCTTATTTAATATAAGAATATTTGTTCTTTTGCCTTTCTGGCATACACCTCATGGGCCCCCACTTTCCCACTTGGCATTTAATGCCTCTCCAATCACATAACAAATATGTGATGACTCAACCCTGCAAATTACACTTTTTGCAGACGGCACAACTGTTCACCTTGACAGTTGCGCAAAACAGGGAAAGTGGAGTGGTTGAGCATTAAATGCGGATCTCAAACGTTTTATACAAAACAATTTTCAAAAATTATCTTTTGAGAAATTAAAACCGCTTAATGCCCAAAACACCCTCCACTTCACTTCCCAATAAATACCCCCATACAAAAAAAAAACACACACACACACGTTTTTAGAAAATCTTAAGCAAATTCTTGCCTTTTTTTCTTTCAAAACAAAAATTTTGTGTGTGTGTTCTTAGTCTTTAGAAACCTAGACCTTTGTTGTTCTTGCAAACCCAAGACCTTCCAACACAAATGGCTACTTCTAAGGCTATCACATACGCCCCAAATGTGGAATTCCTCATGGAGGGCGTAGACATGACCAAGAACAACGTGGTAGGAAACTTTGCCTACCCCCAAAAGTTTTGGGCGTACAAGAGTGTAGTTAAATATCTTCAAATCTGTTTTCTTGCTACGGCGTTTACAAAGACCCCCTCAGTCATATACAATGACTATTTGAGGGAATTTTGGTGTACAGCAGTGGCAACTAGCCCTGAAGACACCAAAGACTCAATTATTACGTTCTCAGTGATGAATGGGAGAAGGACCCTCTCCCTAGATTACCCAACCTTCATCAAGGCCACCGGTCTTGATTTCACTGAGAACTATGAGTCCAACCCCACTGACCAAGAAGTAAAGGCCGAATTGCTTTTACTAGGGCCACATGACCCAAAACTACCTGATGTGGCCTCGGAATCCCTTTTGGCCAAAGCGCCTATCGTCAAAACCTGGTTCCATCCTGTCTGGAGGATCCTGATGACTTTTGTCATTCAGGTCCTTGGGGGAAATAAATCCTCCACGGAGCAATTGAACTCATCACAACAATTGATGGTGTTCAGTCTCCTGGATGGCAGAAAAATTGACATCGGAGGAATAATCTTCCGTGACCTCGTGGCCAAGCTCTCAGGAAAATCTAGGAAAAAACACTTTTCTTACCCTAGGTTCATTTCCTGTGTGCTTCAGGATTTACTTGGCTCTGATTATATTAGGCCTGACGTTCAAGGATCTAAACCTGACGTCCTACACAAGGCCAATTATACGAGTGGCATTACTGAGGTACAACCAGTCGCCCTGACCGACTACATGTTGGTAATCATTCATGGTGCAAACGCTATCTCACCCATTCCTTCTCCTACAAAGGAGAAGAAGAAAAAGAAGGCAGGTTCCAAGAAGGTGGTGAGACCCACACCACTCGCCATTGGATCTTCTGCCTCAGATCCCAAAGAAGGGAAAACAATGGCCAAGACCTCAGAGACACCCATCATTGAGACCCTCTTGACCTTAAAACAAACGCCAATGGAGGACACTGAGCAATCATCCTCAGTATCCTCGGGCAAAACCCTTTCTAATGGCTCATCTGACAAAAACAAGTCAGGAGGGTCAGGAATCATCCAACCCTCACATCCCGATGAAGGAACTGATAAATCACAATATGTGCCTGAGGGAGAAAAGGGTCCTGAATCCTCGGTAGGGCAGCACTACTCTACTAAGAAGGGGACTCACACCTACTCACATCCTGTTCACGGCTCTGAGAAATCACACTCAGAGTCTCAGGGAGTCAAGGACCCTAAATCCCCAAAAGGGCAATACAACCCTGATGCGAAAGGGGTCCATCAACAATCACAAACAGTGCCTAGTGATAGTACTGGAAAACACCCACCAGTACTTGAAGGCGCACATGGGGACAAAGACTCAGGGGGCATGCAACCACCCACTGATATGGAACCACAACCCCCTCAAGGCGGATCCATTCCCTCGGGAACTGACTCCAAAGCCAGGCTGAGCAAACCTACTCAGTTATTATGGCAGGGTCAGGACCTGGCCAAAACCAGTTGCAGATTCAGTCCATGGCGGATTTTCAGGCTGTTCTCTTGTCTGATGAAGAGCTCAGCACTGACAGTGAGGAAGAAGTGTTTGAGGCAGGTGATGATATAGACACTGATGCTCAACCCACTGAACAATCGCATCAGTCTTCTCCACCACAGGATGAAGAATCAGCATCTCAGGCTGATCATTCATCGAACTCTGAATCATCCTGCCCAGCCAATCTCAGGAAGTATGACAACATTCTTCCTCTCACTGAAAGACAATTGGTCAAGTTCTTGCAGAAAGCCAACAATGCTCTCTTTCAAGGGCTCACTGAAGAAATCTTTGACCAACATTGTGAAGCTGCAGTTCATTATGTCAACCTGAAGAAATCTGTTGAAGCTTATCATGATGACATCAATGAACAACAATCAGGGATTTCCTACTCCTTGACAACTCTTGATCAGAATCTTAAAATGTTCAACGCTACTCTTTCTAACATTACGAAGAGCGTTGCAACTATTCAAGAGTCAGTGAAAGATGACCCTGAGCTCAACAAGAAAATTCTTCAGGCTTCTGAGACCAATCAGCGACAGTCAGCTCAGTTCACTGAGCTTGTCAACACACTGACATCCTCTAACCTTCAGGGTCTCAACTCTTCAGTGGACTCCATCAAGTCTTCCCTGGTTATTATGGAGGCAAATTTGGCATCTTGGGCCAAGTCTTCGAATTCCTTGGCCTGGAATCTTGGGCCTCGAATGACTGCTATAGAGACTTCTCAGGCATCTCTTGAGGCAAAGCTGACTACTCTTCAGCAAGACACCTCAGACATCAAATCCATGATGACTGAGATTTATCAGGCTTTCAAAGGTCAAGCTGCTCCCTCAACTTCAGTGAGCACTCCAACTCTTGCTCTCACAATGGCTCAAGCAACAGTTGAGGGGGAGAAAGTCACTGAAGGATCTTCCAGCCAACAACCTTCTCACACTGAGGGGGAGATTCCTGAAACAACCCCATCATCAACTCACCAAGATAAAGGCAAAGGCATTCTCACTACTACTGAGCCTGAACCTACAATATTGGTGTCTGCTTCCCAGGTCATAAGGCCTGACCCTGATGAACCAGTCAAGGTCCCTTATGAAATTAATGGAGTGATGCATCTTCTCACTGAGGCTGAAATTCAGGCTCATATGAAGAAGGAAGAAGGGTTGAAGAAAGCAGCTGAAGAAGAAAGGCTGAACAAGTCTGCTCTTATCCAGGTGGTCAGTGAAGAGGCTGAAAAGCTTGGAATAGAACCAAAAGCCCTTGCTAGAAGAAAAGGTGGTGAGAGCTTTGTGAAAGCTCAGGATGCTGAGATGACTGCTCTCAGGCAGAAAAGGGATGAAAGGTTGAAAAAGGATGAGGAGATAAGGAAAAAGAGAATAGAGAGGTACCAATGGGTTATGACAAGCAGATTGCGACCTGAACCAATCACTGATGTCAAGATTCAGTAAAATACCAAGCCTGCTGTCATCAGTGTCTTCAGAGGTCCAGACAAGAGAGACTTTGAGGTTCATGATCCCTTTAGATTCTCTGACTTTGGGATCACTGAATTGGATGAATTGGGTCCAATCATATTTAAAAAGTCAAACGTTGTCGTCAAGGAACTGATGAAATCCCTGAAGCTAAGATATGAAAAACTGACAGCAACACCTGATGAACTTGGTATTCCCTCACTTCTCCCAGCTCCAGCCAGTCAGCCTGCTCCCTCTCAGTCCTCTAGAAGAAAGAGGAAGCAAATTGAGTCTGAGCCTGAGATCAAAGTTCCTGGCCTTGAATGCAACAGAGCCCTCCCTGAAGGAGTTACATTTGTGAACAACTTGGTCATTGAACAACCTGAGAGAGGTCTCTTCTTCACTGATGCGTTTGGTGATCAAGCCTTCCAAAGATGGCCTCCCCAATACAGAGTCCTGAAAATGTGAGGTTCTGTCATGACCTGAGAATCAAGATCCAAGAACATCCTGACCAACATGAGCTGGAATCCAAAAGACCAAAGCTTGAAGCCCTTGGTTACAAATTTGACTGAAGAATCTGCAACACCACCACTATCCTGTACTTTGTTTAGTTGTTAGGACTTCTGTAAATGAAATTAATAAAATGATGGCCCTTTGTTTTGTTATTTCAGTGTCCTTAATTACTTTCTAGTACATTCAGTATGAGAAGAAGTCATTAGCTCACTCATAACTGATCAAAACACTTAAGCATAATTTTATATCCAAATAGGGGGAGATTGTTGGGTCCTTCAGTACCCAAGGATCCTTAAAACAGGATTTGAATACAAATTAAGCTAAGTGTTAATTAAACCGAAAACATTCTAAGTCACTAAGTGAACAGTCACTCAGTGAGTTACCTTCAAGATGCTCAGGACGAATCTAAGAAGAAAGATTCACCACACAGTGAGGCGGTACTCCCTGAAGTGTTACTTGAGCCAAAGAAGAAGGTAATGGGTTCAGTGAGTGTTGGACAAGAACTCACTGAACCCCAGTCTCCTCAACAATAATAAGATTGAAGACTGAAGACTGAAGAACCTGAAGCCTGAAAGAAAGGCGGGATTGAGTGGGAAGGTTTGAAGAAATAAGGACAAGTCTTATCAGGGCAGAAAACAAACCATCCCTAAAGCGGCTAAAAGTCAAGAAGTTTCAGAACTGACACTCGAAGACTTTTTGGCGCATTCCTATTGGTTCTTGGAAATGACAAATACTGTTGTAGTTGTCAGACACGCCTTCCTATTGTTTATGTATTTTTAATCTTCAGTACTCTTACATGTTTGCCTATAAATAGCAAACAGATGGAGAAAAGTGGGTTAGGTATTTTGTGCTATAAAAGCTTAGACTTTCACAATACCCCTTTTCTCCTACAAAGAGTAACCAATCCCTGAGATAGCTCAGTGGGTCGATATTGTTATCACTTAAGCATTGCTTGAGTTTAGATAGGAGACACCATACCTTGTCTATTCAATCCCAAGTGTTTATTCCGCAAAACACTTGGGTAATAGATTCTTTGATTGATTTCTAATAAGAATTTAAACGTCGAAAAACATTGTGTTTTTATATTTACGTTTTACTTATAAGTTGTAATTAATCAAATACATCGTATCAGTCATAAACACAAATAGATTAACTTTTTAGTTAACTCTAAGCGTGTTAAGGGAACAACACTTAATATGACCAACATTATAGTTTAGGGTTTAAAATGTCATTTTATCAAAGTTCAGATCTAAAATGTAAATTACACAATTATACGACCACTACTCAGTTTTTAACCATTTTCAAGCTTCTCATTAAATATACATTATACAAGTGAAACCCTAGCTCATTTATATGCAACCCTAATTCGACAACTAGTTTAACTCAAATAACCCTTTTTGTTCCCTTCTAACCCTAACCAACTCGATCCATAAGCCCTTTTTTCTTTGCCCATTTTAACGACACAAGACCAACCATAAAACCAATCTTTCGACCAAATCTTACCCATACCATAGCCATGCATTCGACCCATGTTTTCTTGACACTAAAACACATACACTCGACACCCTTTTTACCAGTCACACAACACACCATAATGACCACATAAAATCATAATCTTCACCCTAGTTATTCCCTCTTATTCGACCCATTCTGTCACAGCCCTACACGCACATGAATCAACACATAACATCAGGTTTTTATTATGTATAGTAGACCCTTTTACTCGACACTTATAACTCACACAATACACTTTATTTTCCAGTCCATACTACACCACAATCACACCTTATCTATTCATACTACATGAAAGAATAAGACCACACACAACCCCATTTTGAACTCGAAACAATAACCACATAAAATCACAGACTTGACAACTAGCATAATCCTTCCTTGGCCTCAATTAACTCGACACAACCCAACACCATGACACAACATCTAACCACATAAAATGACAACTCCAACACTGCCCTAGTTTCCCCATGAATTCGCCCCACTTCACAGTCATACACACAATCAAAATATCCCATTGTTTACATGCACATACACAACCATTTTACCCATTTAATTAGACCAAGACCATGCATGAACCTTTTCATTTTATATATATATATATATATATAACCTTTTCATTATATATATATATATATATATATATATATATATATATATATATATATCTAGTTTCAAGCCCAAAATAAATCTAATGCAATGTTCTTATTATCCAATTCGTTAGCCACACAATACCCATAATATACAATCTTTTAAATTAACATAACCTCATGATATTACATGTTCCAATTCCAGATTTTATGTCGCATAATAGTGACCAAACAAACGTTCAATTATCAGGTTTTCACAACCATTCAAACCCTTATATCGACTTAACACTTCATCATTTTATGTGACTTCTCGATCCAGATTTAGAGTGGTATTTTAGTGATTGAAAACAAGTCCAAACTCAGATTCATAAACCTTATTCATGCAGATTTGATAAGCAGATTAAAACCTTATGTACTGATTTGTTATTTTATGTACAGTAAGGATCCATGTTCATGCACATAAGACCTGATTTTACAGCCCATAATTTGATTATATATCGACATGAATTACTAATACCTCATTTTATGCACCTCTCATTCCAGGTTTTAATAGGTATTATAATGATCAAGACATGTTCCAAACCAGATTCTTAGCTTATATTTATGTTGAAATCACATAGCAGATTATGACCTTATAACTCGACCTATATCTTCATCATTTTATGTGTTGAATTCATGCTTCAAACCAAATCCATAAACCCTTAATCATTCTGTTTCATCAGTGAGTTACACTATATATATCAACACCACTTACAATATTTTATGTGATCATGCCGAGAGGAAAAACGAGTTCAAAAGGGGAATACCTTGGTGTCGAATTGGAAGAACAAAACAAGGACAGAAAGGACCTAGAACACACCCTAATCCACAACCTGATGTGCCCAGAATCTGCTTCGAACCACCAGCTTTTGGACCAAACAATTACGATCAAACACCCTCCTATAGTTACCCTTGAACGCCTCTTGGAACCACCTTGCTACTCGATTGAAGGAAGAGCAACACCACTTGCCGCCACCTAGTTTTTATTTTAGGGTTTTCTGTGTTTGTGATTGTGTGAATTTCGGTTGGAAAAATGATAGAGGAGGGGAGGGGGGAGATATAAGGGGAAATACCGAGCTACAAGGGGATAAGGGGAGGACCAAGTTTACCTTTCAATTCAAAATGTATTCTAGATAATTCTATGCTAATGGTGTGTACAAGTTTTAATTCTTTTTGGACCCATACATGACATATTAGACGTGTGATATAATACTTAAATTACCATGTGTATATCGATTTACATGACTTAGGTTATGTAAGTTTATGTTTTGTAATTCGTATGGTATAGTTCATAGCTACTTAGATTATAATCGGGTTCAAATTCAAATTAACCACAATTTTTAGAATCAACGTTTTTAGGTTATTATAATAATATTGACATGGTTGATACGTGAACTCTATATATATAATTGATATAAGTTCTTTAATTCAACTAAATAATTAAAAGGAACATGGAAAAACAAGAGCTATTTTATCCATTTTGGCAAGCTACAACCACATAACGTAGAGATAAATGGCATCCACGTTTCTTGTACAAATATTTGAAAAAAAAAGAAGCTTCAAACTTGGTGTACTTGTATTGGAAAACAAAGACCTCTAACAAAACAAAGTTGAAAATAATCATATAACCAAAAATACTACAAGAACTAAACTAGAAGGCCCGATCAATGGTGAAAATTGGTAATATAAATGTCATCAACAAAGGACCATTCTCTCTTAGGCCACTTTTTGCTCGAAATTTATTTCTCATATCTATATTACCTTGTTTTATTAATCGGTCCCCCATTCCCTTTATTCCACCCATACACATTCTTCTAATATGGAATTCGTAAGCTCACTAAAGTTTTTTTTTTTTTTTTTTTTTTTTTTTTTTTTTTTTTTTTTTGAAAAGGAGAATACATACATATATATATATATATATATATATATATATATATATATATCACAAAAATTGAGTACAAGCTTTACAACAGAAAATTGCATTGGACATACCCAATCAATTTTTCAAAGGCTATAATACAAGCTTTACTAAACTAAAAGCATTCAAAGACTCATATACAGAATTACTCTATACACTACTAATTCTTTACTCTTTGCATCTTTACATTCCATCTGTTTTCAACATCCTTCACATTCTGAGTATCTTTAACCAGAAAACTCATCATATTCAATCTAACAATCTCCTTAATTGTCTGCAAAAGCACCTGTCCATCCCTTTTAACATTTTTGAACATTCTGTTATTTCTTTCCTGCCACACAAAATATACAGCTGCACAACAGACCAACCTTCTCACAATACTCCATATGTTGTTATTGTTAGGCATTCTAGAAAGCTCCACCACAATTTGATCCCAACAATAAGATAGATCTCTATTAATCATTAGCAGTAAATCCTTCCATATAGCTTTAGAGAACTTACAAGTAAAGAATAGATGGTTATGAGAGTCTGAACACTCATTGCAGAGGGCACATTTGAAGACTTCATTAGGTCTCCAATTAGCAATCTTATCATGTGTCAATAATCTCCCCTGAACAGCCATCCACACCACAAATGCAAGTCTAGGAATACATTTGTTAAACCAAACTACATCATTCCAGTCCACCTTAGGGTCATTACAGCAAAAGTCCTTCCAAACACTCTTAATTTCAAATCTAACTTCTTTCCCATATTAGTAACCCAAACAGCCTTATCATCATTCTCATCATTTACCACTGGAAATGGAATAGTCTTCAAAACAGGAAATACATTATGCTTTATACCCCAACTGAGTGTACACTTTATGTTTATAAAGTATCAAATACATTATGCAAAATTTTGAATGATATATAAAAGAGTAAACTCCAAAATACATCCTTGTGGTTTACCCAATTTCACACCATACATCCAAATTTTTTTTTTGCTCCTTATACATCCCTCAGTTAGTAAAAGTTAACCTATATACATCCCTCCGTTAAAATAAGGACAAACGGCGCAAACTATTTCTCCGTTATCTCCTAACGAGATAGAAAGTGTTTGCACCGTTAGTCCTATGGGTTAACTTTATTTGCACCGTTAGTCCTTTGTTACGTTTTCGTCCGCTTTTTTACGTTTTCGCCTGCATTTTTACGTTTTCGTCCGATTTTTTACGTTTTAGTCCCATTTTTTACGTTTTCGTCCTGTTTTTTAAGTTTTCGTTTGTTTTTTTACGTTTTCGTCCGATTTTTTACGTTTTCGTCCGATTTTTTACGTTTTCGTCCGATTTTTTACGTTTTCGTCTGTTTTTTACGTTTTAGTCTTTTTTTTTCGTTTTCGTCCGATTTTTTTCGTTTTCGTCCCTTTTTTTACGTTTTCGTCTGTTTTTTTACGTTTTCGTTCGATTTTTTTCGTTTTCGTCCCATTTTTTACGTTTTCGTCCCTTTTTTTACGTTTTTGCCAGATTTTTTACGTTTTCGTCTTTTTTTTACGTTTTCATCCGATTTTATACGTTTTTGTCAGCTTATTTACGTTTTCGTCCGCTTTTTTACGTTTTGGTCCATTTTTTTATATTTTTGTCTATTTTTTTACGTTTTCGTCTCCTTTTTTACGTTTTTTTCCGTTTTTTTATGTTTTCGTCAGCTTTTTTATGTTTTGTCCATTTTTTTACGTTTTCGTCCGTTTTTTTGCGTTTTGTCCCTATTTTTTACGTTTTTTTTTGTTCTTTTTTTTTTTACGTTTTTCAACCAATTTTTTACGTTTTTGTCCGCTTATTTACGTTTTCGTCCGCTTTTTTACGTTTTGTCCATTTTTTTTCATTTTTGTCCTTTTTTTACGTTTTCGTCTTTTTTTACGTTTTCGTCATTTTTTTATGTTTTCGTCCGCTTTTTTACGATTTGTCCCTTTTTTCGTTTCTCCATTTTTTATTTCGTGTTTTTGTCGTTTTCTCTTTTTTTACGTTTTTGTCCCTTTTTTTTACATTTTCATCTTTTTTTTTCATTTTTGTCCCTTTTTCACGTAAAAAAGCGGACGAAAACGTAAAAAAATGGATAAAAACGTAAAAAAAGGGACGAAAACGAAAAAAATGGAAGAAAACGAAAAAAACGTAAAAAATCGAACGAAAACTTAAAAAATTGGACGAAAACGTAAAAAAACAGACGAAAACATAAAAAAATGATGAAAACGTAAAAAAAACAGACGAAAACGTAAATAATGGGATGAAAACGAAAAAAATGGGAAGAAAACGTAAAAAATGGGACGAAAACGTAAAAAATCGGATGAAACGTAAAAAAACAGACGAAAACGTAAAAAAAGGGACGAAAACGAAAAAAGTCGGACGAAAACGTAAAAAAACAGACGAAAACGTAAAAAATCGGACGAAAACGTAAAAAAACAGACGAAAACGTAAAAAACCGGACGAAAACGTAAAAATGCAGACAAAAACGTAAAAAAGCGGACGAAAACGTAACAAAGGACTAACGGTGCAAATAGAGTTAACCCATAGGACTAACGGTGCAAACACTTTCTATCTCGTTAGGAGATAACGGAGAAATGGTTTGCGCCGTTTGTCCTTATTTTAACGGAGTGATGTATATAGGTTAACTTTTACTAACTGAGGGATGTATAAGGAGGAAAAAAAAAAAAAAAAATTGGATGTATTGTGCGAAATTTGGTAAACCATGTATTTTGGAGTTTACTCTATATAAAATATGTATATACATAGTTTATGCTTTATACCCCAACTCAGTGTACACTTTTTGTTTATCATGTATTATCAACCTATAACACGAAAATTAGTAATGATTGGCATGGATAAAGCTTCATACATATATATCTTAATTGTCTAAATACAAAAATTATCAAAAAGGTTGACTTAAGGAAACAGAAAATGATTGAAAAAAGAATCCAAAGACACCAAAATTGTAGCAGTAAATTTAGGAGTCATCCACGTCTCAACTCTCGCTAAAGGAAGTTGAATGGTGCAAGGAACATATACAAATGTGGACACAAATAGTTGTAGTGGTTCCATCATGGACAACCTTAAGTTAAGCACTTTATCCAAACTTCTAAGGTTCCTCTTTATTCCATTTTCTGCTCTTACGTACAAACAAAGAGTTTTAAATTTGTTTGTATTACTTATTAAAGGATAGGTACATATTGTAGACTTTTGAGTACTTTAAAGGGCTACATTAGAAGGAACATCTTTTAAATTATTTTCCTTGCTAATCATAGTTTTCGACTTTTTTTTTTCTTTTCGATTAACATTCGAGATATAAGTTTATCGTCATACCGATTCAAACCAGATAAAAACTTCTTTTTTAGTGTGGTTGTCGTATCCATATTAGAATTGTCTGCCAATAGCTTGACTCAAACTTAACACATAGTGGCTATAATAAAGTTCACAACAGGAACAAGAACAAGAACAAATATAGCGTATGGACAAGAAGACTATTTGTTTAATGATGCATTTTAAATAATTTAGTCGCTATGGATTAAGATTTATTAAAACATCACCTTTGCTTAAATAGCCAAAAGAAAAATTATTTAAGATCAACAATTATTATTATTATTATTATTATTATTGTTTTTTTTTTTTTTTTTTTTTTTTTTTTTTTTTTTTTTTTTTATAGAAATCATCAAATTTATTTTGAAATCAACGATGTACTTATAAAATTTGACTTTCTAAACCATTACTCCCTCCGTCCCAAAATAAATGTCATGTTTGACTTTATGGGGTATTTTTATTAAACTTTGACTTTAAATATTTTTATTTGCGTTATATAATACTTTATGAAAAATATACCAATGAAAATATATTTGAAAGCAAATCCATACATATATTTCGCATCAAGTATTATATAACACAAATAAAAATATTTACGGTCAAAGTTGAACAAAAAAAAACTCTAAAAAGTCAAACCTGACATTTATTTTGGGACGGAGGTAGTAATATATTTGGTTTATAAATGACAATTCACTTTTGTAAAAGTATTAATAAGATGATGTCCTTATTCAAAGGCCACAACACATATTTGTACCTTGAACTTGTCAAACCGGATCATTTAGTACCTTAAACTTTTAAGGGTATAGATTAGTGCCCTGAACTTGACAAACTTATATTACTACTACCATATACTAAATTATCTCCTAATATATATATATATATATATATATATATATATATATATATATATATATATATATATATATATATATATATATATATATATATATATATATATATATATACTTTTTTTTAGTGTTTGCTAAAAAATCAATTTACTAAGGCCTAATATAATATACATGATTTGTAGTTAAACTTAGGATAATTAATTTTTTTTTCTTTTTTTCTTTCTTTTTTTTTTTTTTTTTTGAAAATTTAGTTAATTTCATTTTTCTTTGAATTAATATAATATGATATTTAGTTATTGAGAGTAAATATATATTTGAAATAACACTTTATAAAAAGTGAATTTAATGCACTACTTTTGATATATAGATAATCCGTATTATATCTATGTGTTTGTTTCAAATATTTTTGAGACAATAACAATATAACTATTTATTTGTTCATATGCATATGTTAAAAAAAAAAAAAAAAAAAAAAAAAACTTTATATAGTCAGTTATAACTTAATTTAAAAAATTACTTGTAGCAAACATTTAATAATATAATATGAAGATATATTAACAATAATGCGTTAAAAATATTTTAGAAATAAATAAATAAATAAATATATATATATATATATATATATATATATATATATATATATATATATATATATATATATATATATAGGGAGACTTTCTTGCGAGAACCATCTTATCTGCGAGAACTGACAAAACCACCAAAAACATACATGCACGCCTTTTAAAATAAAATAAAAATACATGCAAATCATCAATAATCGCAGGTATCCACCTATGTTCTTCAATATCATCATGAACTCATCCTCTTTTTTCACAAAAACCTTACACACGGCCGCAATATTGTCATTGCACGCCTTATAGGAACATACATGCACACCTTCAAAGAAAAATTTTGTATTTCCAATTTTTTATCAAATTCTTTACAACAACCATGTTTAAAAAAAAAAAACATATATGTTGTTTTTAAAACATATGTGCAAAAATACAATTATTGAAGGCGTGCATATATGTTTTTGGTGGTTCTGTCAGTTCTCGTAGATAAGATGGTTCTCGCAAGAAAGTCTCACTATATATATATATATATATATATATATATATATATATATATATATATATATATATATATATATACAATAAATAATCAATTAAAATAGCATATTAAGTTTTAAAAAATGAAAAATAATTAAATATTATGAAAAAAAAAATATAATATATATATATATATATATATATATATATATATATACAATAAATAATCAATTAAAATAGCATATTAAGTTTTAAAAAATGAAAAATAATTAAATATTATGAAAAAAAATATATAATATACCTACACAAAGTTTTACTATAATTATTTATTAAAAAAAACTTTAATAATAGTATATTGTAGTAGAAATTTTATTTTGTCAAGTTCAGGGTACGATTCTGTACTCTTAAACATTTAGGGTATCAGATGATTCAGTTTGTCAAGTTCGAGATATTAATATGTGTTTTTACCTTATTCAAATCTGTATTAGTTAATTAAATACTTGTATTGACTTACATGTCGTTACGTTTTTCCGTAAAAAGTGGGAGTGACTTTGCGTTGTGAAAAAGTGAAATACATAATTAACACACATGATTTTTTACCTAGCTATCATATAAGTCAAACACATTGTGTACCCCATATACATATTTGAGTGGCTGCGAATTTAGCATAATTAAAATATAACAACCATTTTTAACGTGTGAAGTTCATAGCATCTCTTTTTGTGGACCACTTTCTTTCGGTCAGTAATGGCATGATTAAGGACACAAAATTGTAGGAAGTGAAATATTCTATCTCCTTTAAATATAATTTAAAAAAAAATGGATAACTTAAAAGAAAAAAAAAGTGAGACCCACTTGTATAATTAATTCTTTGCGTAGTGCAATTTCATCATGTCCATATAAACATTTATAATTTGCGGTTCATTAGTTATTTTGTTTATTATGTATTACAGAGTATAAATTATATGTAACAAAGCTA
The DNA here is from genome assembly GCA_021014915.2 of Artemisia tridentata subsp. tridentata. Lineage (NCBI taxonomy): Eukaryota > Viridiplantae > Streptophyta > Magnoliopsida > Asterales > Asteraceae > Artemisia > Artemisia tridentata. The sequence goes on from CP139508.1 coordinate 204,052,418, forward strand.
AACTAAGATGAGACGTAACTATTTCGATTTGAAGATAGTTGTAAATAAAATCGACTTACTATAAAGTTATAATATGCAGTTCATTAGTTATTTGTCAACCGTGAAACAGGTTATGAAAACTGCCAAAAAGTCCATTTCTCTTTTATATGGTATTTTACGCTCAGTTCTCGAGTTAAAATTTAAGAGGAAATGAAAAGAAATTTAAGAGAGGAAAGTGAAGTGGTAAAGAAGATGGGAGGAAGTTTTCTTAATGAAATCTTCCTCCCATTTTTGAGTGAAAAGAGAAAGGAAAGGGTAACTAAACTCAAGAACAAGAACTGAGCGTTAAAGTAGCTATGAATAATATTTTAACAGGTTATAATGTTATATAACTTATACTTTGATTAAAAACTTCTACCAAAATAATGGTAAGTTTATATGTTTAAAAAACATAGAAAGAAATTGTAATTTCATTAACCAGATACTAACTATATAAGATTTAACATCTTTTTATATATGCGATAATGATAAAACATTTTACTAAAGTAATGTTTCATTTCATCTATTTGGTACAAATTATTAGGTTTGCCTTGACATGAAAAACCAAATACTAACTCGTAAACTTTGATGACACGTCAAAAAATTTGAACAAAATTCTATAAAAATTGGACTCGAGCGTTATCAACCAGCCACTTTCGGGTTCGAGTCATTGTTGGTAGTCTTAGCACTAGTATTTGCATGAGCATGAATGACCACATAATAACTATAACTCAATTATTGAATATACCATTTATTTAGTTTAGTGTTGTTTTTTCCATAAGATTTAAGTGTGGAAAAGTTTTTTATTGGTCCAAATTTCAGAAGTTCGAAAATGGATAAAGGCCCTCGCCTTCGCCTACCTTTGAGTGCATGAATATTCTTTGATAAGTCGTCAACTTTTTACCAAGTGAACATCACTAAAATTTGGGACGTGTACACTTCAATAAAAATTCATACGGCAGCAATATTATATTGTTGTTTCCTCTTATAGAAGGGTTACTTTTATAGTTTTATGTACATCATTTTACAGAATATCTTAAAATGAACATGATAAATAACTCGTATTGGAAAGAATACATATATAGTCTTCACAACCAACCTTAAATCCAAATCACCACACCGACACCGTCACACCGCCACGGTGCCACCAATGAACAACGCCACAAGACCCTTTTATGACACCAAAATTGAATAAAAATGGAATGCATTTATATCGTGAAAATCAAATGAAATTAAAGCTAAAAATGGGAATATGTTAGATTTATTTTTCAATTTACAATGAAGCTTACTGTTATTCTTAGACCATGCACTATGAGAGGTTTATGAAAAAATTTAAAACCTATGAAAAAGTTTATCTTTCGTTTCAACCATAGTGAACTTATGGTTTATATCTATGTGGCATGAAGAAGTCCAAAATCCTATACCTTTTCATAATTTAATGCATATGCATTATGGTTGAACATCTGATATAATTGTAAAAGGTTTATACATTGAGGTAATAGGTTTATAGTATCAAAAGTTTTATAAGTTGATTTAACATGTTATAAATATATTTAAAACTTTACCATTGTGAATGCTCTAATCTTTATACATAAATGATTGGTATAACTTAAAAGATGTTTAATTGTATCTCTAAAATTATGTGATGGTTGTCACGATACAAAAATGCTATCGACTTGGTAGGATGTTAGAGATTTCTGAAAGATATTTTAAGCTTATCGACATGGGTAGGAGCGGAGCCAGAAATTTATGTTAAAGGGGCCCGTAAATTATTTGTATAACAATGTACATGTTATAAATTAGTTACCCCACGTGTTCAACCATCCTGACATATCTCCAACACGTATCATGTTATAACTAGGTCTCAAAGTCATTAAAAATGACTTTAAAACATCAATAAAATGCTAACATGTTGTCAAATCAACAAATTTTACTTTCTCAAAATAAAGTAGGTATCCGACTTTGCTATTTTTTTTTTATAGATTACCTCAATAACTAAAAGCAATGAAAACTAAAATAGAAATTACACAATTTATTAGACCAAGAGTAGTGGGGTGTTGAAAGCCCCTCAGTTGCCCTTTCAACGCCCGTCAAACCGCCCCCCACCACCGTTGAAGCCCGTTGAAAACAAAAAAAATCAACGCCCGTTGATCCAACAACGGGCGTTTCTTTTATTCTTGCTTCTACATGTGGGACCCCAACCACTAAATATATTTTTTTCCTTTAATTTTATAAGCTTCAAGATCTTTGATGGCCGGATCTTTGAAGATCTTTGAAAGATGAAATACGTTACCTACCAGAAATAAAATTGATCGATCCAAATGATTAACGTAACTAACAAAGGGTTTGATTATTTTTATAAATTATGTTAAGTTTATGGGATTTAAAAGTGGAATTGTTTGTTGGGTTGAGATTGAGATTTAAGAGAGAAATGTGGATGAAGATGATGAAATTGAGTGTTTGGTTGGTTTTTATATATTACAATATTTTTTTTATTATTTTAGGGGAGAAATTGTGGTTTTCTAGTTTTATTCTTTTTTCTATCATAGATTCCAAAGATAAACGATGATGTGTTTCTTGTTAATGTATGATTTTAATTGTTAATGTATGAATCTAATTGTTATTTTAAATCCAAAAAAAAAAAAAAAAAAAAAAAGTTAAAGTAATCATTATGTTCGTACCATTCAACGCCCCAACCATTACCCTCATTTTAGCTTCAACACCCAACTTTCTCTCACTGCCATTTGTCGACATTTGCCCCAACCCACTCCCTCACCACTACTCTTGGTCTTAGAGTCAAAAATTGAATTATGAGTTTCCTACTTTCCTATGCAATCTGACGAAAAGTTGCGTGGGTACTATTACACAAATCTATATATTTATTTCTACTCTCGTCTTAATTTTATTGTCCATCTTTTATTTTTAGAGTAAATTACAAAAATGTTCCATGTGGTTTACGTTGACTTACACTCTTAATCCTTGACTTTTTTTTTTTTTTTTTTTTTTTGCACAAATAGTCCTTAACTCGAAAACCCTTAACACTGAGAGTCCTTTGACCAAACGACGTCAGTTTTGACTGTTAAAAGTTCATCATGTGCAAGGCATGTAAGCGTAAAATAGTCATTTCATATTTCTTTTCTCTTTATACACTGAGAGAAAAATAAAATACATTTATATATATAGTTTTACTTTCTCTTCTATCTAGCTACACACTCAACCAGTTCATACCCTCATCAACACTATTTCCATTTTTCTCCAAAACCCTTAGTCAACAATCAATGGATTAAACAAAACCTATCCGGCGTCGTGCCACCGCCATATCCAGCCACCCTATCTGCCGGAACCATCATTTCTGGTGACCCTCACTGCCGGCGGTGCCAATTCCGGTCATTCATGTGTTCTTGATTGAACCATCACTAGTCTGTCATCACCACGTCACCACCTCAAATCCTAGATTGAAAAAAAACACCTTATATCTTAAACAACAACAAAATTTAGTTACAGATCTGGATATATAACATCCATGTCTCCTTACAACCTTATATTTCTATTGTTCGGTTGATATTAGTTTCCCCACCAAGAAAACCACCAGATCTATCGGTCTGATGTCGTGGGGGTGTGGGTTTGGTGGCGGGGTTGGGGGTTTGGTGGCGGACTGATGGTAGCGGGGGTAGGGGTTTAGTGGTGGACTGATGGTGGCGGGGTTAGGGGTTTGGTGGCGGAGTGATGGTGGCGAGGGTGGGGGTTTAGTGGTGGACTGATGATGGTGATGGTGGTGATTTGGTGGTGGTGATTTAGGTTAACGATGGTAGTGGTGTTTGTCGTTTATAAGGTTTGCAGGATGGACTGGTTTGTTGTTGGTGTATTACTTCTTGTTTGGACTTCATGCGGCGTACGATACTGCAAAGGCTGATGAGAAGCAATGGAGTAAAGTTGAAGGTTGGCAAATGAAGAATGGGATTGAGAATAAAGATGGTGATGACAAATAGTTTACTTTGTTTGGTAATTTTATGGTTTGTTATTTTAGTTTATGACAGTGCAATGTGTTCATATTAAGAGTTTGGAATTGTTGGTTTCTTCTAAAAAGAAGTGTCTTATTACTAAAATGATGTTTGTGAGTACATATATGAATACTCTTGGTTCTGTAAAGACCACCACTGTTTCTCTAAATTCTGATTATGTTTGTTCCGAGTACATTTATGGTTTGTTATTTTTTTTCTTTTCTACCAATTCTTTCTTTCTTATTACTTTTTCGTTTAGTTTATTGAGTGTTTGTGATATTCGGTTATAGCAAAGAAGAAAGAATGATGTATAAATTTTAGTGGGTTATAAATTTTAGTGGGTGTTGGTGAATTGATTATTATAGTGGGTGTTGGTGAATTGATTATTACAAAGACGGCGGTGGTGGAGGCGGAGTTGAGCGGCGGTGGTGGAGTGAGTTAGAGAAGATAGATAATAAAGGGTTTGTGGGTATGTGTTTCTGTGGAAGAATATTTGACCAAACTATATAAGGATATATGAAATGACAATTTTACTCTCATGTGCAAGTGATATGAGAGGTGTTTAACAGTCAAACTTAACATCATTTGGTGAAGGGATTATGAGTGTTAAGGGTTTCAGAGTTAATGCCTGTATGTGTAAAAAAAATCAAATGACCAAGAGTGTTAGTCAACGCAAACACCAGGGACCATCTTTGTAATTTACTCTTATTTTTATTATGTTCCCAAAAAATTGTACACTAATAAAAAGAGTAGTTTCAATTGTTTAAGTTTAATATATTACATTTAATTAAAATTGATATTTACAAAATTAAAAGAACACATTAACCAATTATTAAATGGTAAAACCGTTTTTTTTTTTTTTTTTTTTTTTTTTTTTTTTTAAAACCGTTTTTTAATCTTCGTAGTAGAAACCAAAAGAATAATTAATGCATTTTATTAAAACTTCTGTGTACAATAATTTTGGGACAGAAGGAGTATTATATTACTTTTTCCCCAACGTTTCTTCCTTCCCCCGCTACCTTCTTCACACTTTATTTTCAACAATTCTTTAAGCGACCGCACCAAACAATTACCATTTTAAGAACGTGATAACCATGGGTTTATTTAGATATATGCTATTGGCAGGGGCTAGATTGATAACTTTATAAAATGTTGGCCGGAAACCAAGCTACAAGCTGGGCTAGTTGGCCTGATTTAAGATGGGCGAGCACCCGCCAGACTCTCTACTAGCTTCGTCTCCGGATATTGGAGACTTAATAAATACGAGTAGTTCCACCAAAGATTGCTTTGATGTTATCCGTACAACCTCTTGGATCATTTGGATGTATAGAAATAGAATTTACTTCGATACGGAGCCTCTTAGAAAGGATATTTTACGTGAAGAAATTAAAAGTCTCACACTTGAATTCTTCATAAGAACAAAATGACAAATCCTGACTAGTTTGACTTGATTAGTAATCCAAAACATACTTGTGTAAATGTGTTATAATCTCATTTGTCTCTAGTTTCTTGATAGGGCATTTTAATAAAATCATCGTTAAAAAAGGACTACTATATTAATCCAAAAAAGGAAGTTCTCTTGCTACAACTAACCTAATGCTCATATGTTAGTTTTAGCACAAAACAAAACATGTTTTTAGTTATATCAATGATTTTTAATAAAAATACAGATTACCTAACTCACAAGATAAGTGCAAAAAGAATAAGTGTCAATACAAGTACGTGCTATTAGCGAATCTCCAAAAAGGTGTGTTGAGCACAAGGTGTGGGAGATGTCATCCTTCGCCAGTACATGATGGCTTCTTCGTTGCATCTCGCCACGACACTGCCGCCCTTCAACTTTTTTCCCCATTTAATACCTCGTCGTCTGCACAGCGAGGTGAGTTTCTGACATGGAGTGGGCCAAGGAAGAAGGAAAACGGTAATATTACCGTTTAAATATAAACGGTTACTGTTGGGAATTAAATGATCAAGCACTTTGTACTGCCAAGACTAAACAGTTGCAACTGCTGAAGAATATAACTAACAGTACTAACTGAGTTAGTACTGCTAGTTATAATATTAGTACTGCTGGTAGAAAGTTAATACTACTGAAGACTAATGATGAAGAAGGTACTGCCAGAGATGAAGACGCGTAATGTGATATGTATAGAAGATATTTAGTGTATATCTTATATGTTTAGAAAGATACGAATATTGTATATTGATAGTTATCTTGTAAAGGACTCCTTGTGCCTATAAAAGGAGGTCCTAGGAGAACACATCTTACACACATCTCTAGAATACGTTTTGTTAAACTTCAAGGTTGTAAACCCTAGTACTAAGCAAGAGTACTCGTATTATTGAGCTAATAATATTGAAGTGTTTTGGTGAATTGTTTTTGTTGATATAACACAGTTTACTGTTTTATTATTTACTGTTATATTATAATTCTTCTAAATATTAAAGAGTAGATTCCGCATACTCTTTGATATCATTCAAAGTTTCTAATACAAGCTCAAGTGTTTGGGATCAACAAGTGGTATCAGAGCTTAGGTTCTGAAACTTTGATCTAGAAGAAACATACCAGAAGAATTCTCTATTTTTACTGAAGCAATGGATCTCGAAGCTACTCAGACCACTACCACTGCTAAACTGCCTATTCTAAAGCAGGGTGACTATGAGATATGGAGGCTCATAATTGAGCAATACTTTCAAGTGCGGGATTATGCTCTATGGGACATCATAGAAAATAGCAACTCTTTCAAACCTACAATCAAACCATCAACAAGTGAAGGTGGTGCCCCAACTATATCTGGTCCTGTCACTACAGAAGAGAAGCTTCAGAAGAAGAACGATGTCAAGGCTAGAAGTATGTTGTTCATGGCTCTCCCCAATGAGCAACTGCTGACTTTTAGCAAGCACAAGGATGCAAAGACCTTGTTTGAGGCCATAACAACAAGATTTGGAGGCAATGAAGCAACTAAGAAGACACATAAGACTCTTCTTAAACAAATGTATGAGAATTTTAGTGCCTCAAGCACTGAGTCTCTTGATCTTATCTTCAATAAGCTTCAGAAGATTGTGAGCCAACTGGCTGTTTTGGGGGTAGAGATTTCTCAAGAAGATCTCAATTTAAAATTCTTGAGAAGTCTACCTGCTGAGTGGAACACTCATGTAGTAGTCTTGAGAAACAAGCCTGATCTATATACTATGAGTTTTGATGACCTCTACAACAACTTCAAGATTGTAGAATAAGAGATGAAAAGGCCTGCAGGATCAAGTTCAAGCTCTCAGAATATGGCTTTTGTGCCATCTCCAAGCACAAGCAGTACTGAGGAGGTTAATACTGCTTTTGGAGTTAGTACTGCTAACCCTAAAGTTAGTACTGCTAGCCCAAAAGATAGTACAGCTGCCTTAAGTGATGCTACTATTTATGCTTTTCTGGCCAATCAACCTAATGGGTTCCAGCTTGTACATGAGGACCTAATTCAAATTCATGAAGATGATCTAGAAGAGATGGATTTGAAGTGGCAGCTAGCATTGCTAAGTATGAGGGCTAAGAGGTTTTTCCAAAAGACTGAAAAGAATATCACTATCAATGGTAGTGATACTGCTGGTTATGACAAATCAAAGGTAGAGTGTTACAACTGTCATAAGTTGGGACACTTTGCTAGAGAGTGCAGAGGGCCAAGGAACCAGGACAACAGGGGCAGGAATCAAGATAGCAGAGGTTCAAGGAATGAAGAAAGCACCAGGAAGGCTGTGAGTGAGGAAGAGACTTCTTCAAAAGCTATGGTGGCAATAGATGGACTTGGATTTGACTGGAGCTTTATGGCTGAAGAGGAAGCTCCTACCAACATGGCACTAATGGCTTTCTCAGATTCTGAGGTATATACTGATAATGCTTGTTCAAAATCTTGTGTAGCTTTAAAAAGTTATGAATCCCTTAAAAAGCATTATAATGACTTAAGAATAGAGCTTAACCAATCTGAATTTAATTTAGCAAATCATAAGAGAGATTTAGCTGTTGTAGAAGAACAACTTGTTTTCTACAAAAAGAATGAAACTGTATTCACTTAGGATATTGCTGTTTTGAAAAGAGACATTATGTTTAAAGACTTAGAAATTGATGAGCTTAAAAGAGAGTTAGAAAAGATTAAGCTAGATAAGGACATCATTGAAGTGAATACAGAGAGATTTGCAGGGGCATCTAAAAGCATAGATAGGATTGTTCAGTGTCAAATTATTGACAAATTTAAGACAGATATAGGATATAAGGCTGTTGTACCTCCACATACAGGTTTATTTCCACCCCCAGGTATTTTTTGTCACATATTGGTACGGAGGAATTTCAAAAGCCTAAGTTTGAATATGGACCTAAGGACAGTGAGAGTACTAGTATAGATAAGCATGAAGAGGTTAAGGAATCTTTTGAGAGTGCTAGTGACACCTCAATGGTTGAGGAAAGTGTTTCCGAAGTTAAAGAAGAAAAGAAAATTGTTGTTCCTAATGTGGCTAAAATAGAAGTTGAAAAACCAGTTAGGAAACAAGTTAGATATGCAGAGATGTATAGGTCACAAAGTAGGTCACAGAGTCCTAGAGGAAACCAGGGAAATTGGAATAATCTGAAGTCCAAACAGCTAGGAAGTGAGTTTGTCATGTATAATAAAGCCTGTTACTCTTGTGGGAGTTTTTATCATGTTCAGGCTAACTGCAATTACCACCAAATGGAAAGAGTGGTATATGGGAATGTGAATTCTAGGGTGAATAACAATTGTTTTATTAAAAGGGATCACCCTAATGCTCAAAGAAACATGGCTCCCAGAGCAGTGTTAATGAGAACTGGGCTTAGACCATTTAATATTGTTAGGCCTGTTAGTACTGCTCACCCCAACTCAACAGTTTTTGGTGCTAAAACAACATCATGTTTTTCTAAATTAGCACAACAAACTGTTATTAGGCCTTTTCATAAGAAAAACAGCATTCACAAACAAAAGGTTTAGCCAAACAGTTCATACTGTTAGACCAAGAGTTAATACTGCTAGGCCAGTAGTTAGAACTGTTAGGCCAAATTCTCATGTGGTAAATGTTGTCAGGGCAAATGGGGCTAATGTTGTTAAGGCCTCAGCATGTTGGGTTTGGAGACCTACCTAACCTGATAATGCATCAATCATATTGAAGAAACATAATTATATTGATGCACGAGGCAGATCCAAGTCAGTGATGGCTTGGGTCCCCAAAGGAATCTAATTTACTTATTTTTATGTGCAGAAACATCCACAAGAAGAAGATGAAGATCAAGGATATGCTGACAGTGGATGCTCTAGGCATATAACAGGGAACATGTCTTACCTCTCAGATTTCAAAGCTTTTGATGAAGGATATGTTGCCTTTGGGGGAGGAGCAAGAGGAGGTAGAATTACTGGTAAAGGTACAATCAAAACCGGTAAACTTGATTTTGAAGATGTGTACTTTGTGCAAGAACTTAAGTTTAATCTTTTTAGTGTCTCACAGATGTGTGACAAAAAGAATAGTGTTCTTTTTACTGACACTGAATGTCTTGTTCTGTCTCTTGACTTTAAGTTACCTGATGAAAGTCAAGTATTACTTAAAGTTCTTAGAAAGGGCAACATGTACAGTGTTGATATGAAGAAAATTGTTCCTAAAGAGAGTCTAACTTGTCTTGTTTCAAAGGCCACACATGATTAATCAATTCTTTGGCATAGGAGGCTTGGTCACATAAATTTTATAAACATTAACAAAATTGTTAAGGATAACCTTGTAAGAGGTTTACCTAAAAAACGTTTTAAAAATGACTAAACTTGTGTTGCATGTTTAAAGGGAACGCAACATAAAGCCACTTGTAAGTCCAAGATTCAAAACTCTATTACTCAGCCATTATTCAGGTTGCATATGGACCTGTTTGGTCCTACCTCTGTGAGTAGTTTAATGAATAAGAAGTACTGTCTTGTTGTCACTGATGATTATAGCAGGTTTACTTGGGTTTTCTTCTTAGCTACCAAGGATGAGACTAGTGGCATCCTTAGGAGTTTTATTACTGAGATAGAAAACCTAGCTGATAAGAAAGTTAAAATAATCAGATGTGATAATGGAACAGAATTTAAGAATAGAGTGATGAATGAATTTTGTAATCAAAAAGGTATTAAGAGGGAATTTAGTGTAGCTAAAACTCCTCAGCAGAATGGTATTGTTGAAAGGAGGAATAGGACACTGATTGAGGCAGCTAGAACCATGTTAGCAGACTCTAAGTTACCTACCATATTTTGGGCTGAAGCAGTTAATACTGCTTGCTATGTGCAGAATAGGGTATTAGTAGTTGATGCGCGTGATGTGTCGTTGCGGTTTAGCAGTTTTAATGCCTACTCAAGTTTTAAATTTATATTTAGCCGACTTATCAATAACACACACACTTAACGAGCAGTGTACCCGGTCAGTATGAAGATAATGGTAAGTAGAGTGTCGATCACTAAGAGTGGAACGTATTATCTAGTTATTCTAATCAGTATTTTAATATCCTAACGCAAGGGGGTTTCAGCCTGAGAGACTGGCACGGTTTGTTTGCAATTAAATAATAAAATAAACCAATAGGCACGAATCAGCAAGTAGCACACACGTACACAGATAGATACTTGAGACAATAAGAGGGCTGTCCTTATGATTAAGTAGATTGTCACTTGTTTTATTGATAGCTTTATATGAAGTGTATGTAGTTAACCCTTTCTCGTTGGTCCTATTCTTATCGGCGAGTAAACCCTTAATGATTACTTATGTCTAAAAGTTATTCCTAAGTGATCAATTTAGAAACAACCGTGGGAGCCACATTATGTCCCGCAGTCAAATGCCCGCAAGCCACTAATAAACACAGAGGTTATCAATGCACTAATAAGTAGTAACCAAAGACATCAACATATAAACTTTAATTAATGAGAAAGCAGTTTTAAGGGAGTGCAATCTTTTCGTTGCCACATTACACAAGCCACCAATCTTGATGAATTAAAGTTTGCTAACACAATAAAACAAAACTACTTAATGAATTAAATGCATGCAGCACCTTCTTACAGCTCTTGTATCTTTGATTTGGGTGTGTCTTGTGCTGCCTCCTTGACTGAATTCGTCCTTTTTTTCTTCTGTTCGAACTTCGGTTTTAGGGTTCGGAACTTGTAATTCGTCTGGTCTACGGGGTATTTATACTTTCTGTCTGAGGGAAGATGCGGCGCATCTACTAAGTAGATGCGGCGCATGTACTTAACTTCGCGTGGGGTCCAAGATTATAATATTCAGGAATATTCGTACACCGCCAGAAGATGCGGCGTAACTCCATGATCAGATGCGGCGCATGTCCTCTTGTATCTTGGATCGTATCTGGTGATATCTTGATAGAGATGCGGCGCATGTTGAGAGTGAGATGCGGCGCATCTGGAGCAGAATTGACTTGATCTTGTCCATGTCAGTAGACTTTCACTTTATGCACGTTTTGCTCCATTATTAGTCCAAAATCATTAAGTTTCACCAAATGCTTGTTTTTACCTGAGAATTACAAAAGTAAATGATTAAGTATCAATCCTCATACATAATATAGTAAAACAAGTCAAATTAATAGGATAAATGATAGTAATAAAATGTACTTATTTGAGTTCATCAAATATCCCCCCACTTGAACTTTACTTGTCCCCAAGTAAACCTTAGAATTTCATTTATGAAAATGTATCCTAAAAGATGTTAGGATTTATTTTTATATTTAAGCATGTATTCGTTCATTTCATAATCACACAACTAAACACTTAACGAATTAGAAGTAAAATAAAATAAGTCGATAAAAGCAAATCTAATCGTTTAACTGTCCAGTCGCGACGAATATTCTATCATAAGCTTGGCAAGTATACATATCTCCACCACTAAAGCTAAGGAATAACAAGTCTAAAGCGGTAAAAAGGGTTTTTAGGCTTAAGGGTTAATTATTCTCTTTCACTATCGATCTCAAATTCCAGAAAAGGCGACAAAATCACAAATACATGATCGAATCCACGAACACGATACTTGCAATTGCTCAAATCCTTAACTCGAATAGGCTAAAGATAGGTCCAAACTTCACCAATAATAATATATCAAAAAGGGCGACAAAATCATAAATACATAGCCGAATCCACGACTACGATACTTAAGATTGCTCAAATCCCTAATCTCAATAAATCAAAGGTTTGGTTGGATAAAGAATAATAAAGGGCATGGATAACATTTGGGATATAAATTGGTGTAAAAATAAAAATAAACAAAACAAATAAATTAAAATCCTAAGTGTGGTTAATCACTATCCCAACCATCCCATGAATAGGACTCATATCATCGGATAACTCACGCTTTAACACTTGAAACACACGTTTTAGGTAGACACGAATTATACTCAACAAGGTCTTAATCAAAGAATAAACCTTAATTGGCGTTCCCAAAACTGCCAATTCCCATTCAATCCATAGATATAGTACAACAAATAGTGGTGATATCGACCACTTACATAACTTTACATAAGTTGGTTAAAACAAACATCCAACTTTTCTTTCTTTCTTTTTCTTTTCTTTTTTTTTTTTTTTTTTTTTTTTTTTTTTTTTTTATTTATTTATTTTTTTTTTTTAAAGCATAAACATAGATGTGTAAAATTTCACCACATCACTATAACTTTCTTTCCGGATAATTTTTCCATACTTTTCATGACTTCAGAAATAATGGTAATAGTGAAAGTAGTAAAACACACGAAAAATAAACTCCAAAATATACAATATTTACTTTCACTCCAATTGCATTGTGCAATTTCCCGACCTAACCAAAGATAATGAATTACGCACGCGAACACAGGTAATGCAAGGAAACACACTTTGCCTATAGTAATTAACCAACCACGGATTCTAATCTACAGGGTAGGCTAAGGTGTAAGGGTGTAACGAAACATTTTAAACATAGGTGTAAGAAACGAAAGGAATGGCTCTGAGTGTTTTTCTAGGGGTATCTTACTCTAAAAATGAGAGTAACAAAAGGGTTTATACGGGGGTTAACTAACCAGTGTAGTTAGCTAATAACACATAATATATAAAGGCTTTTTGGGTGTAATCCTAGAATTTTACCAAGTTAGACAAGTCATTCCAATTATATAAAATAATACTTATTATGGTGGTCTCGAATAGTATACAAACCAAGTTCTAAAGTTTACAAGTCACCGGCACACTCATAGATTTGTGAATTTTGGAAAATCACAATTTTTGAAAATAACGTCATGTGTGCAGTTATGCAACTTAGATCTTAAACAAAAACATGCTAAAAAATTTTTAAGTTTGATATATTAAGCACATTTTAAGCATAATTTTTGAAAAGTTTAGGACAAGTAATTGTTAAGTGTTCTAATTCTCCAATCCCCCCACTTAAGTTAAACAACGTCCTCGTTGTTTGTATAAAAGGTTAAAAACTGGAAAATAAAAGAATTAGAACAGAAAAACTCCCCTGAGATTTGCTCGGTATGATCCTCCATTAGTATAAGAGCAAAAATCAACTTCTTGTGGATTAGAACGTTAAAGCTTCATACTTGATGTATCCACAGGAAATCCAGGAAACCATAATACCACCAACACTTTAAAACACACCTAAGATAAGAAAGGTTCAACTTGCATAACACATTAGTAGTTAGATAAAAATAAAACTTAAAAATTAAAACTGAAAATCATCAGGTCAGTCGATGCGCCGTATCTTATTGAAGAAGATACGCCGTATCGAGCCTGGAATTAATACGGATCAGAATAAAGATGCGCCGCATCCTTAACCAGGGATGCGCCGCATTAAAATAAACTGATAAATAGTTTTAAAGTTGAAAATAAAAATGCAGAAAAATAAAATAAGATATGACCATTGCAGAGGATGCGTCGCATCTCAGAATTGAGATGCGCCGTATCCTCATGCGGCCTGGACTGACTCGACACAGAAAACAGAATAATAAAAGATAAATCTCCGGGTTGTCTCCCGGTAAGCACTTGTCTTTATTCCAGAGTCTTCAAGTTAGACTCACGTTCAGCTCTTTAGTATCGATCATTGAAGGAGTCGGAAACATCACGCTCCTTCATCGCCAATTCAGTAATATTGAACACTCCTTGCTTGTCCTTAATTTCCACGCCGTTCCTCTTTAATATCTGTATAAACAAAGTCCTGTCCCTTTCGGGCATAGATGACAAAATGATAGACGGGAAATTCTTATTATCATATAAGCACAAATAAGCAAGGTAGGGTGGTAGTTCAATAAACACATCATTGTTCAAATTCGTTTTCTCAACTACTCTCCTACGTTTATTAATTACTACACAATCATACCACTCATCATCAGAATCATTAACAACATTGCGTCTAAGTTCGGTAGGTACATTAAGGTCAATGAATTCCTCAAAGTTCTCATGATTAGGATTAGTTGAGTTGTTTTGAATCAATGTTTCTCCCATAAGTCTAGCTTCTAGATCGAGGTCCATACGCTCTCTTAATCCTAGCACATAAACACCTCTAATTATGCTTTTAACCGGATCTTGGCACTTATAGACTAGTTTATTATTCCCTATCCTTAACGAAATTTTTCTCTTAAACACATCAATCTTAGCATGGGCAGTAGACAAGAAAGGTCTTCCGAGGATTAAAGGAATCTTAACATCCTCGGGCATGTCTAGTATAACAAAGTCTACGGGAAAAATAAACTGCTCAATCTTAACTAGCACATTATTAGCAATCCCTTCAGGTCGTTTTACCGTTTTATCAGCCAATTCAATAAGTAATTTAGTTGGTGCTAATTTTCCTAGTCCTAGGGTAGCGAATGTCTTAAGAGGCATAACACTAACACTAGCTCCTAAGTCAGCTAACACATTATTGAAAGATATATTATTAATAGAACAAGGTAGAGTAAAACTTCCTGGGTCTCTTTCTTTATGAGGCAAGGCATTTGAGTCGGTTGCAGGGCTCTCTTCTTTCATTGTTGCCTTGATCTCCTCTTCAATCTTTGTCTTTTCTTTTAGTAGTCTCCTTAAACTGATTGAAGAATTAAAGAAAAATTCGGGTCTTGCACCATCATTACCATTCATCGATCTTTTAGGTATATTAGGAGTGACTTCTTCAGTGGTGCTTATGGCCTTGACATGATCTCTTGGGTTGGTTTCAGTTGAGCTCGGTAAACTTCCATATCCCCTTTCTTGAAGAACTTTGCTCATTTGACCAATTTGTTGTTCCAATGCTTTGATCGAAGCTCCTTGATTTCTTGTAGTAGTGTCCGTTGAAGCTCGAATTTCTTTGATCATAGCAGTATTCTCTTCATGTCTTTTAGCAGCATCGGCCATAATTTGCTTTAAAGTATCGTCTAAAGTCTGCCTCCTCTCTTGATAAGCGGGATTGAAGTTGTTCTTTTGATAGAATCCCGGACTAGCTTCCCTAAATCTTGCTGAAGGTCGGAATGGTTGTCCAAATTGGGTGTAATATGCTTCTTCAAATGTCTCACTTTCATTCTTGTTCGGGCAATCTTTAGTGTAGTGAGGTCCTTCGCACTTTTCACATCCAACTTGGGCAGCATACGCTCTTTCATCTCGCTTCTTCATCTCTCTACTAATTTTATCCAATTGAGCTTGAATAGCAGCAATCCCGTCAAAATTAGTGCTGCTCTTAGATCTAGTAGAGGTCCCATCGTGCCATTTCTGAGAATGATCAGCAGCTTCTTGGATCGCTTTCCTAGCATTAGTTGCACTCATCTGAGGTACAGCTCCCTTAGCATCCAAGATCTGTCTAGTTGGCACGTCCAATCCTTGATAAAACAATATTATTTCCTGCATAGGGGTTAGATAGTGTTGAGGACATTTTATCAATAAATCTTTAAACCGTTCCCAAGCTTGATAAAGGGTTTCATCAGGCTCTTGCTTGAAACTATTGCTAGCCTCCATCTTTTTAGCAGTCTTAGCAGGTGGACAATATCTCTTCAGGAATTTGCTCTTCAAACCTTCCCATGTAGTGATTGAACTAGCAGGTTCATTCCTTAGCCACTTGTTAGCAGCTCCTTTTAGTGAGATTGGGAAGATTCCTAGCATGAGTTGATCGGTATTGACACTTTCTGTAGTAAACAAATCTGCAATCTCCAGGACCTTTTCAACATGCTCATTAGCATCCTCTTGTTCCGTCCCACTGAAAGCATTCTCTCTTAGCTCTTTGAGAAATTGACCCTTCAACTCAAATTTTGACTTGTCATCAAACTTAGGTCTAGCAACTCCTGAAGTGTAATCAGCACGGGTATTGTTCATGTATTCCTCCATAGTAGTGTTTTCGCCCATTGTTTCTGTTTCAACTTCCTCTTTTTCTTCAGAAAAGTAATCAAGCTCGAGTGAACTTGAAAGATCAAAGCTTCTTGTGTTGAAAAGCCTTTTAAGCGAATGTAGGGCTCGTTCAGGATCTTCGAAAGGTTGAATCAAGTTCTTCGTAGAACTCCTGGTCATGCACTTCCTGAAATCAACACAAAAAATATCAGTAGGGTATGCTCGAGAAAGTAGTATATCAGAAAATTAACAACGAAAACGGAATACGAAAAATTTAAAGTTACTGATATCTGCAGACGATGCGCCGTATCCAAAAAGTTGGATACGCCGTATCTCAATACGTTAATAATTAAATCAGACTTTATTCAGAAAATAGATACGCCGCTTTAGAATTTAAGAATGCGCCGTATCGAATTAATTAATCAAAAATCAACTTATCTAATTAAAATTAAATGCGTCGTATTAACGAAAGTTAATGCGCCGTATTTTCGTTACGTTTAAAAATAAGTGATTTTTGATTCAGAAAGATGCGCCGTATCGACAGAGATCGATACGCCGTATCTGTTTAATAATTCGCAAACTGTTTTTAATTAAAATTATAGATACGCCGTATCTGCGAAAGCAGATGCGTCGTATGGCGTTAAGGTTTAGAAAAATGTTTTTATTAAAAACAGATACGCCGTATCTGCAAAAGCAGATGCGTCATATTACTTTATCGCTTAAAAAAAAATTTCTTATTAAAAACAGATACGCCGTATCTTGGGGAAAAGATGCGTCGTATCGAATTAATTAAACGCGTTGTATTAAAAAAAATTAAACGCAATACGCCGTATCTGAGAGATCAGATGCGCCGTATCGTTTGATTTAGCACAGTACAACGATAGCAGAACAGAAAAATACGAAAAATAAAAACAAAAATTAAACACACAAACGAAAATAAACACACAAAAATAAAAACAAAACAATTAACACACAATACAACAAATATGCAAAATAATACAATGATGCAATTAATCTAATAAAAAGAAAAACCTAATTAAAATACTAATCAAATTAACAGATAATAACAATTCACTCCCCGGCAGCGGCGCCAAAAACTTGATGCGCGTGATGTGTCGTTGCGGTTTAGCAGTTTTAATGCCTACTCAAGTTTTAAATTTATATTTAGCCGACTTATCAATAACACACACACTTAACGAGCAGTGTACCCGGTCAGTATGAAGATAATGGTAAGTAGAGTGTCGATCACTAAGAGTGGAACGTATTATCTAGTTATTCTAATCAGTATTTTAATATCCTAACGCAAGGGGGTTTCAGCCTGAGAGACTGGCACGGTTTGTTTGCAATTAAATAATAAAATAAACCAATAGGCACGAATCAGCAAGTAGCACACACGTACACAGATAGATACTTGAGACAATAAGAGGGCTGTCCTTATGATTAAGTAGATTGTCACTTGTTTTATTGATAGCTTTATATGAAGTGTATGTAGTTAACCCTTTCTCGTTGGTCCTATTCTTATCGGCGAGTAAACCCTTAATGATTACTTATGTCTAAAAGTTATTCCTAAGTGATCAATTTAGAAACAACCGTGGGAGCCACATTATGTCCCGCAGTCAAATGCCCGCAAGCCACTAATAAACACAGAGGTTATCAATGCACTAATAAGTAGTAACCAAAGACATCAACATATAAACTTTAATTAATGAGAAAGCAGTTTTAAGGGAGTGCAATCTTTCCGTTGCCACATTACACAAGCCACCAATCTTGATGAATTAAAGTTTGCTAACACAATAAAACAAAACTACTTAATGAATTAAATGCATGCAGCACCTTCTTACAGCTCTTGTATCTTTGATTTGGGTGTGTCTTGTGCTGCCTCCTTGACTGAATTCGTCCTTTTTTTCTTCTGTTCGAACTTCGGTTTTAGGGTTCGGAACTTGTAATTCGTCTGGTCTACGGGGTATTTATACTTTCTGTCTGAGGGAAGATGCGGCGCATCTACTAAGTAGATGCGGCGCATGTACTTAACTTCGCGTGGGGTCCAAGATTATAATATTCAGGAATATTCGTACACCGCCAGAAGATGCGGCGTAACTCCATGATCAGATGCGGCGCATGTCCTCTTGTATCTTGGATCGTATCTGGTGATATCTTGATAGAGATGCGGCGCATGTTGAGAGTGAGATGCGGCGCATCTGGAGCAGAATTGACTTGATCTTGTCCATGTCAGTAGACTTTCACTTTATGCACGTTTTGCTCCATTATTAGTCCAAAATCATTAAGTTTCACCAAATGCTTGTTTTTACCTGAGAATTACAAAAGTAAATGATTAAGTATCAATCCTCATACATAATATAGTAAAACAAGTCAAATTAATAGGATAAATGATAGTAATAAAATGTACTTATTTGAGTTCATCAAATATCCCCCCACTTGAACTTTACTTGTCCCCAAGTAAACCTTAGAATTTCATTTATGAAAATGTATCCTAAAAGATGTTAGGATTTATTTTTATATTTAAGCATGTATTCGTTCATTTCATAATCACACAACTAAACACTTAACGAATTAGAAGTAAAATAAAATAAGTCGATAAAAGCAAATCTAATCGTTTAACTGTCCAGTCGCGACGAATATTCTATCATAAGCTTGGCAAGTATACATATCTCCACCACTAAAGCTAAGGAATAACAAGTCTAAAGCGGTAAAAAGGGTTTTTAGGCTTAAGGGTTAATTATTCTCTTTCACTATCGATCTCAAATTCCAGAAAAGGCGACAAAATCACAAATACATGATCGAATCCACGAACACGATACTTGCAATTGCTCAAATCCTTAACTCGAATAGGCTAAAGATAGGTCCAAACTTCACCAATAATAATATATCAAAAAGGGCGACAAAATCATAAATACATAGCCGAATCCACGACTACGATACTTAAGATTGCTCAAATCCCTAATCTCAATAAATCAAAGGTTTGGTTGGATAAAGAATAATAAAGGGCATGGATAACATTTGGGATATAAATTGGTGTAAAAATAAAAATAAACAAAACAAATAAATTAAAATCCTAAGTGTGGTTAATCACTATCCCAACCATCCCATGAATAGGACTCATATCATCGGATAACTCACGCTTTAACACTTGAAACACACGTTTTAGGTAGACACGAATTATACTCAACAAGGTCTTAATCAAAGAATAAACCTTAATTGGCGTTCCCAAAACTGCCAATTCCCATTCAATCCATAGATATAGTACAACAAATAGTGGTGATATCGACCACTTACATAACTTTACATAAGTTGGTTAAAACAAACATCCAACTTTTCTTTCTTTCTTTTTCTTTTCTTTTTTTTTTTTTTTTTTTTTTTTTTTTTTTTTTTTATTTATTTATTTTTTTTTTAAAAGCATAAACATAGATGTGTAAAATTTCACCACATCACTATAACTTTCTTTCCGGATAATTTTTCCATACTTTTCATGACTTCAGAAATAATGGTAATAGTGAAAGTAGTAAACACACGAAAAATAAACTCCAAAATATACAATATTTACTTTCACTCCAATTGCATTGTGCAATTTCCCGACCTAACCAAAGATAATGAATTACGCACGCGAACACAGGTAATGCAAGGAAACACACTTTGCCTATAGTAATTAACCAACCACGGATTCTAATCTACAGGGTAGGCTAAGGTGTAAGGGTGTAACGAAACATTTTAAACATAGGTGTAAGAAACGAAAGGAATGGCTCTGATTGTTTTTCTAGGGGTATCTTACTCTAAAAATGAGAGTAACAAAAGGGTTTATACGGGGGTTAACTAACCAGTGTAGTTAGCTAATAACACATAACATATAAAGGCTTTTTGGGTGTAATCCTAGAATTTTACCAAGTTAGACAAGTCATTCCAATTATATAAAATAATACTTATTATGGTGGTCTCGAATAGTATACAAACCAAGTTCTAAAGTTTACAAGTCACCGGCACACTCATAGATTTGTGAATTTTGGAAAATCACAATTTTTGAAAATAACGTCATGTGTGCAGTTATGCAACTTAGATCTTAAACAAAAACATGCTAAAAAATTTTTAAGTTTGATATATTAAGCACATTTTAAGCATAATTTTTGAAAAGTTTAGGACAAGTAATTGTTAAGTGTTCTAATTCTCCAATCCCCCCACTTAAGTTAAACAACGTCCTCGTTGTTTGTATAAAAGGTTAAAAACTGGAAAATAAAAGAATTAGAACAGAAAAACTCCCCTGAGATTTGCTCGGTATGATCCTCCATTAGTATAAGAGCAAAAATCAACTTCTTGTGGATTAGAACGTTAAAGCTTCATACTTGATGTATCCACAGGAAATCCAGGAAACTATAATACCACCAACACTTTAAAACACACCTAAGATAAGAAAGGTTCAACTTGCATAACACATTAGTAGTTAGATAAAAATAAAACTTAAAAATTAAAACTGAAAATCATCAGGTCAGTCGATGCGCCGTATCTTATTGAAGAAGATACGCCGTATCGAGCCTGGAATTAATACGGATCAGAATAAAGATGCGCCGCATCCTTAACCAGGGATGCGCCGCATTAAAATAAACTGATAAATAGTTTTAAAGTTGAAAATAAAAATGCAGAAAAATAAAATAAGATATGACCATTGCAGAGGATGCGTCGCATCTCAGAATTGAGATGCGCCGTATCCTCATGCGGCCTGGACTGACTCGACACAGAAAACAGAATAATAAAAGATAAATCTCCGGGTTGTCTCCCGGTAAGCACTTGTCTTTATTCCAGAGTCTTCAAGTTAGACTCACGTTCAGCTCTTTAGTATCGATCATTGAAGGAGTCGGAAACATCACGCTCCTTCATCGCCAATTCAGTAATATTGAACACTCCTTGCTTGTCCTTAATTTCCACGCCGTTCCTCTTTAATATCTGTATAAACAAAGTCCTGTCCCTTTCGGGCATAGATGACAAAATGATAGACGGGAAATTCTTATTATCATATAAGCACAAATAAGCAAGGTAGGGTGGTAGTTCAATAAACACATCATTGTTCAAATTCGTTTTCTCAACTACTCTCCTACGTTTATTAATTACTACACAATCATACCACTCATCATCAGAATCATTAACAACATTGCGTCTAAGTTCGGTAGGTACATTAAGGTCAATGAATTCCTCAAAGTTCTCATGATTAGGATTAGTTGAGCTGTTTTGAATCAATGTTTCTCCCATAAGTCTAGCTTCAAGATCGAGGTCCATACGCTCTCTTAATCCTAGCACATAAACACCTCTAATTATGCTTTTAACCGGATCTTGGCACTTATAGACTAGTTTATTATTCCCTATCCTTAACGAAATTTTTCTCTTAAACACATCAATCTTAGCATGGGCAGTAGACAAGAAAGGTCTTCCGAGGATTAAAGGAATCTTAACATCCTCGGGCATGTCTAGTATAACAAAGTCTACGGGAAAAATAAACTGCTCAATCTTAACTAGCACATTATTAGCAATCCCTTCAGGTCGTTTTACCGTTTTATCAGCCAATTCAATAAGTAATTTAGTTGGTGCTAATTTTCCTAGTCCTAGGGTAGCGAATGTCTTAAGAGGCATAACACTAACACTAGCTCCTAAGTCAGCTAACACATTATTGAAAGATATATTATTAATAGAACAAGGTAGAGTAAAACTTCCTGGGTCTCTTTCTTTATGAGGCAAGGCATTTGAGTCGGTTGCAGGGCTCTCTTCTTTCATTGTTGCCTTGATCTCCTCTTCAATCTTTGTCTTTTCTTTTAGTAGTCTCCTTAAACTGATTGAAGAATTAAAGAAAAATTCGGGTCTTGCACCATCATTACCATTCATCGATCTTTTAGGTATATTAGGAGTGACTTCTTCAGTGGTGCTTATGGCCTTGACAACAGGTGGTTGTCAATTCCTAGGAAACAGGTTGATATCATGGCAGTGTAAAAAGCAAACTGTGGTGGCAAATTCTACAACTGAGGATGAATATGTGGCTGCTGCTAGTTGCTGTGGACAAGTACTCTGGATTCAGAATCAAATGCTGGACTCTGGGTATAATTTTATGCACACCATGATTTTCATTGACAATAACAGTACTATATGTATTATTAAAAATCCTGTTTTGCATTCTGAAACAAAACAGATAGAGATTAGACATCATTTTATAAGAGACTGCAATAATAAAAAGTTAATTCAAGTTGTCAAAATTTACACAGATAACAATCGGGTTGACTTACTTACAAAAGGTCATGATGTTGGAAGGTTTCAGTACTTGGTAGCAAGTATTGGAATGCTCAATCCATAAAGTTTTAATCTCTAAGTGTCTTTGTAAAGTTTTGTAAAGGATTAGTACTGTTATATGTTAATACTGTTAGACAGTTGAGTTAAAACTCCTAGTGCTAATTAGTACTGCCAAGTTAAAACTGTTAGTCAAAATTGATACTGTTATATAGAAAATGCTCTGCATTGTGTTTTCTTGGTTTTGGACTAACATTTGCAGGTTAAGCAAGCAGTATAATTGGTATTGATGCTGTGTGAGAAGCTAAAGTGGTGAAATGTTTGTAATGCTGTTGTTCCAAGATGGAGAATTTGATTCATGATAGAGGGGATTTGGGAATCACTTGACAAGGGTTTTGCACCTGAGTTGTGAGGTTCTTTAAAATCTTTTTCTTGAAATCAACTTATGCCTATCAAGTGGTTTTGTTGAACATGAATTGATGGTCATAGTTAGTCAGATAGTAACTGAGCTGACTCACTCTTTACCATTCTATCATTTGATAGTGTGTTAGTTTAAGGACATCTGGTATTGAGAACAGCGAACAAAAGTGAATCTAATACATTTGTATTAGAGGTAACACCATCCACGAGCTGAAAACCCTGTCAAGAAGGCTCTTTTAATGAGTCTATCTGCTCACATGCTGTATTTATACTGAAAATTATTGGTTCTCACACAACCAGAGGTTAAATGCAACCGAAATTGATTAAGTGTCTTCCTTCACACTTAATCCCTTCCAAATGTATGACTGCAGTATTGTTTTGAAAGAAAATTTGAGTTAATACTGCTGAAAAAGTTTTTGCAAAAAGTTTGTACTGCTAGGCAAAAGTTTGTACTGCTATAGTAAAACTTAGTACTGATGGGTAGCCGTTTGTACTGTTTGGTCATAACCGTTTTTTAAATATAGCCGTTGAGATTTTTTTGGCACTTATTTCGCTTATAGGTTTCTGAAAAGTGGATAATACTTATCTTTTCTTTAATTAAAAGATTTCTTCACGATAAGGAAAAGATTTATTAAGTCGGTCACATCGAAACCCTAAGCATTATCTATTAAATCTCAATTGGCTTTACCAAACACACTTTCACTCATTAACGATCATAACCCAACATTCTAATCAACTTTTCTTGCTCATTATGGCTAATTTGGAGTTTTGCGACAAGCACAACATGGTTGCATTCTTGGAGAAAACAGAGGGAAGTGATGGCTTTCATCAGATAGTAGAGTTCCTAAATTCTAGCCACATCAGGTATGCTCTTACTGTGAATTATACTATTTCTGTCTCTCAAATCAAACAGTTTTGGCACACTGCTACTACCAATACACTTGATAATGGAGACAAAGAGTTAATTGCAATAGTGGATAGCAAAACCATAACTATTACTGAGTCATCTATTAGAAGACATCTCAAACTAACAGATGATGATGGTATTAGTTCCTTGCCAAACACTGAAATTTTTGAAACTCTATCTAGGATGGGGTATGTGTCCAATTCTGATAAACTTACTTTTCAAAAAGGACACTTTGCCCCTCAATGGAGATTTTTCATACATACCATCTTACACTTAGAGCTGGCATAACAGGTCCGACACGACACGACACGACACGAACATGATAAGACATGAACCATGTTAAGGCCAAACACGAACATGACACGATAACTAATCGTGTCAATTTTTCCAAACACGAACACGACACGAAATTTAACAGTTTACACGATAAGAAACCTGGTAAGAGACCTGTTAACAAAAATCATAAATTTAAACCAGTGAACCTGTTAAGGAACCCACTAAGAAACCTGCTAAGGAACATGTTAAAGACACGAAACCTGTTAAGACACGATAAGAAACCTGGTAAGAGACCTGTTAACAGGTCTTAACAGGTCTTATCGTGTCTTAACAGGTTCCTTAACAGGTTTCTTAGCAGGTTTCATTTAGTACATATGTATATTCGTGTCTTAACAGGTCCGGATCTTGCGGTTTGATTTGGTCCCGTCTTAAAGTCTTGGCTGGTTTGCCTAATATTGCGGATTCGATGGAGGATGTGGTTAGTTCTATTACTCCCTTTGCTAAGAGGAAGACGTCTCGTAGTATTATTGCTAAATTAGTTGTAGCTGCGTCCGCGTATTTTATATGGCAAGAGAGGAATAGTCGCTTATTTAATAAGACTAAGAGAACGGAGAATCAGATTGTGGAATGCATTACGTCTTCGGTTCGTTTTAAGTTGATGTCGTGTCGTTTCAAAAGATCGAGGGATGGTTTAGCGCTTATGAAGCGTTGGCAGATTTCAGAGTCTGTCATTTATTAGTTTTTGTTTTTCATGTTTTGTGCGTGTTCGTTTCGGGGGTTGTTCCCCATTGGTGGTATTGGGTATGTATTTTTATTTGTTAGTCGATTGGCATGTCTTTCGGCTAGTTAGAGGTTGAAGCTGGTGCTTGAGTTTAATGTGGTACATCAGCCACATTCCATTGTACTGATTGGATTTTTTGGGATTAATATTTTTTACCGGGGTCTTGATCCCCTTTACCCAAAAACAGGTCCGGATCTGTTAAGACACGAATTTCATTCATGTCTTAACAGATCCGGACCTGTTAAGATACGAAACCTGTTACGGCCAAACACGTAAGACACGTAACCTGTTAAGACCAGGTCGTGTCGTGTCGTGTTAACAAGTCCGTGTCAGAAATTGCCAGCTCTACTTACACTGTTTGAGTTCTAAGAAAACCTCTTGGGAGCAATTCAGTAGCAATATTGCAACTGCTCTCATTTGCTTAGCCACAAACAGGACTTTTAATTTTTCAAAACTGATTTTTGATGGTATGGTAAAAAAATGTGGATAGCAAATTCAAGTTTTTAATCTATCCAAGGTTTATTCAAATATTTTTGAACAAGAACAATAATCTACTTCTGTCCCACAAAACTGTTTACAAAACTCCTAGTCTTACTCCAAAACTTTTTAGTAACATGAGAATGACTTCTATAGGGGGTATAATGGGATAGAAGTACCACTATTTGATACTATATTTGTTCAAAATCAAAATATTCAGGGTAAAGGATCAACAATCCCTATTGGAATATGTGAACTATTAAAAAACATAAACACATAAAACATCACAAAGCACGCAGCGGAATAGATCTACAAGAACATGTAATTAATTAAATTAAACAAGACACGTACCTTTTGATTCCTAGCAAGAACAAGGAATCTCTTGAACAAAAACAAGTTATAAACCCTAATTGGATTTATATATGGATCGACTAAACCAAAGATCACAAGCTAAAGGAAGCTTGTCACTCGTTCTTGTACACACGTAATTATAGCGTTTCAATGAGAAAAGCTAGTTTCTTGATCACCAACAACCAAACACTTAATTGCTATTAGCTCAAGCCGAATTCCCGAGTGGGAATAGAAAAAGTCGACTAGCACAAGCAAGAGGGAAAGAGAAGAGAAGTTTGGCTATAGTTAGGGATTCAAGATTAGAGAAAACTAAAACACAAGTGAATTGTATTTATAGTGTTTTTCTTTTCTTGTTCCCCACACAACCGATCGGCACCCTAAACCCTTAGGGGAGGGTCGGCCGACTTTCACACTCCCACAAGGATTCTAGATCCTTCTTTCCTATTTTTCACGTTTAGTCCTTTAACCGTCGTTAGTGAAAACTCCGTTAAGTACTAACCGTCGTTAAGTGTTTTAATCGGTGAAATGAATAAATAAATAAATACATGAAATATATAATTATTTAATTATTCATCATTGAAACTTTCACGCTAATGTGTGCAATCCCGAGTCTCGGGTTCGAAACCGGACATGTATATATTAATATTTAAACACAAAACCTAACAGCTCCCACTTGGATAAACATTAATATAACAATGACATGGGTCAGCCTAGCTTAACCTTCCCAATGCCCCCAGCTCGATCTGAGTTGTGGTTCTCCTGGTAAAAACCACGTGTGATGAAATTAATCATCATACTTATCCTTTTGTTACTAATACCGCGTTAATTTGGATATGGATCTTTGTCATTCCATAATTAACTTAGTTTCTCGTTTATACATAATTGAACAAGATTACCAAAACATCTGAACGTCTTCCAGATAGACTTTGGGCGTGCGCACGCAAACATCTTGTCAACCATACGAGTGGCCAAGCAGTATTAAACTTCAACACAAAGTTGAAGGAACAAATCCCTTATTGACTGCGAGCATAACCCTTGAACTTCGCATCATTTCTGAAAATAGCCCTTATAGCTACCTTTTACGGTTAGCGTTAGACCACCTTACAGAAAATAATCTACATCCTCGGCAATTATCTGTCATCTCAAGTCTAAGGATAAATATTCATGATATACTTAATGACTATGATCCATAAAGTATAATCATGTATTTGGGATAAGTCCTATATTCAATTTATCCAATATTGAATATCATGTGATATTGGTGTCTCAACCTTACAGTTCATTCTACCAATCATCACATTTGTCTTAGTTCAATAATATTCCCATATTATTAATTGACAACGGACTATTTAGAATAAATAAATTATTCACGGATTTAAACATGCAAATATAGGACACAAATATTAACAATGATAATAAACGTTATCCGCACTTTATTTCATTAAAAATAATAATTGTTTACACGTCCCTATCGAAATACTAATCCAACAGATTTACATGAAACTATCTGCTAAACGAAGACCAATACCCTGAGCATGCCGATTAAACGTATCTTTAGGTAATGCCTTCGTGAAAGGATCAGCCAGATTGTTATCTGTGTGAACTTTGAGTACTTTGATTTCACCCAGTTCGACTTGTTCACGAACATAGTGCATCTTTCTTTTAAAGTGTCTGGCGCCTTTCATAACTCCAGGTTCATTGGCGAATGTGATTGCAGCAGAGTTGTCACAATACACATTTATAGGTAATTCAATTGACGGCATCACTCCAAGATCCGTAATGAAATTCCTTATCCAAACAGCTTCTTGTGCAGCATCCGATGCAGCATTGTACTCAGCTTCTGTAGCAGACATGGCCGTTGTGCTCTGCTTTTTACTCTTCCAGTCTACTGCTCCTCCATTTATGACAAAGACATAACCCGTTTGCGACTTCGTATCATCTTTATCAGTTTGCCAGGACGCATCGCAGAAACCTGTAACATTCAGTTCTGCGTCTGGATTTCCCCCGAAAACTAAAAACATATCTTTGGTATTCCTTAAATACTTAAGAATGTTTTTAACAGCATGTCAGTGATCTCTCCCTGGATTTTGCTGATATCTACTCGTCAAATTTTGAGCGAATGCCACATCAGGCCTTGTGCATCTAACAGCATACATGATAGATCCTACTGCCGAAGCATATGGAACTTTCTGCATGTATGCCACCTCTTCAGGTGTAGAAGCACACATTTCGCTACTTAAGCCATGATCAACTTGCATGGGCAAATATCCCTTCTTGGAATTTTGCATATTGAATCTCTTCAATATTTTATCCATGTAAGCACTTTGGCTTAATCCGATTAACCGTTTAGATCTGTCTCGATAGATCTTGATTCCAAGGATATACGCTGCTTCTCCTAAATCCTTCATGGCAAAACAATTACCAAGATATTCCTTAACTTCATTAAGGCTTGGTATGTGATTTCCCATGATTAATATGTCATCGACATATAGGACAAGAAAAGTAGTGTTACTCCCACTAACTTTGTGGTATACACATGGCTCATTGAAATTTTGAGTAAATCCAAACTTCTTGATTTCCTCATCAAATTTCTTATTCCATTGCCTGGATGCTTGCTTCAATCCATAAATGGATCTTTGAAGTTTGCATACACGCTCAGGAAATTCTGGATTTACAAAACCTTCAGGTTGCGCCATATAGATGTCTTCATCTAGGCGACCATTCAGAAACGCGGTTTTGACATCCATTTGCCAAATCTCATAGTCATAGTAGGCAACTATGGCTATAAGAATCCTAATAGCTCTAATATCGGCTACAGGAGAAAAAGTCTCCTCATAGTCAACACCATATGTTTGAGTGAAGCCCTTGGCCACCAAACGAGCTTTATAGGTGTGTACTTTGCCATCCATATCAGTCTTTTTCTTGAAGAGCCACTTACACCCAACTACCTTAGCATTGGGTGGAAGATCCACTTCAATCCAGACTTTATTGTCTTTCATGGATTGCATTTCCCCATCCATGGCTGCTTGCCATTTGTCCTTTTCAGGATTGTTAATGGCAGCCTTATAACTAGTTGGTTCATCAATGTGATCCAATAGAAAAGTTTCCTCATCGTCTATGCTTAAACATAGGCGTTCAGGAGCCTTTATAGATCTTGAAGATCTACGGATGGGTACCACTTCAACTTCAGGTGGAGGACCTAAACTTTCAGGTTCCACAGGAAGTGTGTTAGTGTTCTCAGAAGGTGACACATCTTCTTGATCATTTTCAAGATCATATACTCTCCCACTGAATTCTTGAGTCAAGAAACTCTCCTCAAGAAATTCACCATATCTAGCCACAATGACTTTATTTTCTGGTGG
This sequence comes from Artemisia tridentata subsp. tridentata, assembly GCA_021014915.2. Taxonomy (NCBI): domain Eukaryota; kingdom Viridiplantae; phylum Streptophyta; class Magnoliopsida; order Asterales; family Asteraceae; genus Artemisia; species Artemisia tridentata. The sequence goes on from CP139508.1 coordinate 204,081,601, forward strand.
GAAGTAAAAGTAGTAACCCCTTGTTTCCTTAGGGTATCCTACGAAGATGCACTTAACAGATCTTTGTTGGAGCTTATCAGGTGAGTCACGTTTAACAAACGCCTCGCAACCCCAGATCTTTAAGTAAGACAAGTTGGGAGCTTTTCCAGTCCATAATTCATATGGAGTCTTATCAACCTTCTTAGTTGGAACCATATTTAATATGCGAACAGCACTTTCAAGAGCATAGTCCCAAAAGGATAAAGGAAGAGTCGTAAGATTAAACATAGACCGTACCATGTCAAGCAAAGTACGATTTCTCCTTTCAGATACACCATTTTGTTGTGGAGTATAAGGAGAAGTGAGTTGTTGGACAATGCCACACTCAGCTAAATAATCTTTGAACTCTTGGCTCAAATACTCACCACCACGATCGGATCGAAGGGCCTTAATCTTCTTTCCGAGTTGTAATTCTACGTCATTTTTAAAAACCTTGAATGTCTCAAAGACTTCATGTTTGTGTTTAAGTAAATAAACACAACCATAACGACTATAGTCATCCGTAAAGGTTAGGAAGTAGGTAGCACCACGTTTTGACACATGTCTAAGTGGACCACACACATCCGTGTGTATCAATCCAAGTAGATCAGAAGCCTTCTCCATAATACTATGGAAAGGTTTCTTTGTCATCTTCCCAGATATGCAAGATTCGCATTTATCAACTGAATCATCATTGATATTAGGTAAAAGCCCATCACTTAGCAGCTTTTCCATGCGTTTCTTGCCTATGTGGGCAAGGCGACAGTGCCATAAATAAGACGAATCTAAGTTAGACTTGGTTCTCTTATTCCCGATGCTATACATAGAATTATTTTTATTGGATACATGGTTATCCATGTCAATTTCAAACACACCATTTAATGAAATAGCATTAAAATAGAAAACAGAATTTAAAGAAACAGAAATTCCATTATCATTAAAAGTATGCTTAAAACCCAAATCCAATAACAAAGAAACTGAAACGACACCTCTAACAATAGAAGGTGCGTAATGACAATTGTTCAAAACTAAAATTAAACCAGATGGTAAAACTAGCTCAAAAGTCCCTATGGCTTCTACTGCTGCACGTATTCCATTTCCCACGTACAAGTAGCATTCTCCATAGTTCAGCTTCTTTGCTCCTCTAAGCCCCTGCGATGTATTACAAATGTGAGTACCACATCCTGTATCATATATCCAGGCATTTTGCTTACGAGGAAAAGAAAATAATTCAACCATAAAAATACCTGAAGTGCTGGCGCCCTGCCCAGCCTTGGCATTCTTATTCTTGCGACACTCCTCAAGTAACAATGGACAGTCACGCTTCCAGTGTCCAGGAGTATTGCAGTGGTGACAAGCAGCCGCATCCTTCTTGGGATAATCCTTCTTGGGAGGAGGATTCTGCTTCTTTGGCTTTTGCTGATAAGTCACAATCTGCTTGCCCTTGTCAGCTTTGCCTTTTCCTTTCTTGTTCACATGTTTCGGTTTACCGGGCTTAGCTACTCTACCACCTCTTATTGCCATAACAGCAGGTGTAGGAGCTTTCTTTGGGAGGGACTTCTCATGCTCAATAAGCATTGCATGCAATTCAGAAAATGTCTTCCCCTTGCAATGCATGTTAAAGTTGCGCACAAAATCACCATATAATTCCTCATTGAGGGATTTGTTGATGAGGCCAACTTTAACGTCTTCCACAAACCCACAATTAAGTTCATCTAGTTGGTCTAGATAACTTTTCACTTTAAGTGCATGATCACTTACGGGTGTTGTGGCATCCTGCTTACACTTGCCCAAGTTGTCAAGTATATCATACAATTCAGCCATTGGTGATTTCTGAAACATACGTGTCAGTTCATCAATCATGTTTTTCGGGCTATAATTCTCAAACTGTTTTACCAGTTGATCATCCATCCCCGATAGCATGAGGCAGGCCGCATCATTGTGCCTGTCATAGGTTTCATTGTACTTTCTAAGTATTTCATTAGAAGAGTTTGCAGGAGGAGCTTCTTGAAGAACCTCAGTAAGACATTCATAACGTTTGGCAATCCTAAGAACAAGCCTTAGATTGCGATACCAAGCGTTAAAATTCTTAGTCCCAGTCAGTTTTTCCTTTTCAAGCATCATCTTGAAACAGGAAGTCATGTTTGACGAGTTTCCGGGTTGGGCCATTTCTACAGAAAAAGTTCAAAAGTTAGTACTTTCGATAATTTTAATATTTCATGAAAATTAAAACACCCATTGGTCAAATAACCATTTAATTTTCACTGAAATCTAGGATCCTAATTGACGTCGTTTCATTACATCAGCTGAGGCTGCTAGCAATGAAAATACTCAACAAGGTACGGGATCACCCAATTGCCAATTTCAAATTGCAATTCCTAGAAATCTTGGGACTTACAATATTTATGTTGCCAACATCAGTTGCAAATTGTAAGCATGTTTCATCCCCAATTCTTTTATGCCTTGACGCCGTTTTATTACATCAGCTGAGGCTGCTAGTAATAAAAGTGCTCAATTAAGTTAACCAATTTAGAAACGTGTAAATTGACGCCGTTCCATCACATCAGCTGAGGCTGCTAGTAATGGAAGTGCTCAATTTACCCCTATTGACTTCATTCTTTGAATCATTACATCAGCTGAGGCTGCTAGTAATGATAGAATGTCATCTTAGGTGTTTCCTTGTTAATTGGTCGGCATATAACTTAAATTTTAGGGTAATAAAATTTTGATGTGTTAAATCAAAAAATATGTACAAAGATGTCATGCATTCATCTTTGTATCATATATGTTTTCAAAACTAAACTTTTACTCATTCGTAGCTCAAATTATCAAATCTTTTAATTGAGGCGTTGAATAAATTACAACATTGCCTTAAGATGCTTCGTATTAGTTGTGGTGTACTTGGTAAGTCTAAAATTGACGCACAGGCGGGCGTAGGGACGACAGCCGCCGAAGCTGGTTAAAACCGTGCCCCTCTAAGGTCACAATTTAATGCGTACCAACTAGAACCCACTTTTAAGTTTGTCAATTTTAGGTCCGCCGCTTCGACCACTTAATACAGTCGCAATCAATCAACTAAAAGAATATAATTTTCTTGCTAAAACAATTAATGTAGTAAATCTATTATTGCTAGTCTCGCCTGGGAGCAAATTACCGTGCGAAGCGAACCACTGTCGGCACATAAGACTTGGCAATAATTGAAATTACTACAAAGGTTTCATAGTTATTAGTCTTATTTATTTTTATTATGAAAAATTACCCTCTTTTGTAGTTTTCAATCCATCATAATATAAAACACAAAAGATCAAGTAATTCACAAAATAAATAAACACATAATAACAAATATATGATCATCCACGATATCATATAGCCACATGCAAACCTTTTTCAATAAATCCTATTATTAATTCTATGTGTAATTTTAAATGTATGTAACTAACAAAACTCCCATTGGTTTTCGAGCTCATTGTACCCAATGGACCACAGCACCAAATAAATTTGGCCGCGTAAGTTTTAGTTAGTTAGATACCACATTGCACATAACCTTTTAATTAATATATTGAGGTCTTCCCCAATTTTAGATTTATTTAAAACATGTAGCATACAAATTCAAACAAAACATACAAATCACTCCATGACAAATATGCAAGATTTGTCAAGGATACCATATTGATCACATAATCATGCAACACATATTAATGTGACAATATTAATTGTACGTATCTAATTAATTAGCAACATCACATACAGTATTTACTAATTAATTCCTAAAAATTTTCATGCAATCCTAGGGTTTCTCAAGTTTTAATAAAACAATTAAAACCCTAATTTTGATTAATATATGTCGAACCATATTAGGGTTTTACAAACAAAAAACAAACCCTAATTATTAATTAATGCATGTAATCTCTACAAGATCCAATTTTTAGGTTTAAGTAATTAATTACAAGTTCTAAACCTGGCTCTGATACCACTGTTGGAATATGTGAACTATTAAAAATCATAAACACATAAAACATCACAAAGCACGCAGCGGAATAGATCTACAAGAACATGTAATTAATTAAATTAAACAAGACACGTACCTTTTGATTCCTAGCAAGAACAAGGAATCTCTTGAACAAGAACAAGTTATAAACCCTAATTGGATTTATATATGGATCGACTAAACCAAAGATCACAAGATAAAGGAAGCTTGTCACTCGTTCTTGTACACACGTAATTATAGCGTTTCAATGAGAAAAGCTAGTTTCTTGATCACCAACAACCAAACACTTAATTGCTATTAGCTCAAGCCGAATTCCCGAGTGGGAATAGAAAAAGTCGACTAGCACAAGCAAGAGGGAAAGAGAAGAGAAGTTTGGCTATAGTTAGGGATTCAAGATTAGAGAAAACTAAAACACAAGTGAATTGTATTTATAGTGTTTTTCTTTTCTTGTTCCCCACACAACCGATCGGCACCCTAAACCCTTAGGGGAGGGTCGGCCGACTTTCACACTCCCACAAGGATTCTAGATCCTTCTTTCCTATTTTTCACGTTTAGTCCTTTAACCGTCGTTAGTGAAAACTCCGTTAAGTACTAACCGTCGTTAAGTGTTTTAATCGGTGAAATGAATAAATAAATAAATACATGAAATATATAATTATTTAATTATTCATCATTGAAACTTTCACGCTAATGTGTGCAATCCCGAGTCTCGGGTTCGAAACCGGACATGTATATATTAATATTTAAACACAAAACCTAACATTCAGGGTAAAGGATCAACAATCCCAGTTGAGTCCCAACACACACCCATAAGTGCTCCATCTTCTTCACAACCATAAATCACACACACCTATAGGAGAAGAAACAGATAGGAATCTGTGGTACCTCAGCCCAGATCTCCTCCTCAAAAAAATGTAGCAGATGAGGTTGTGTAACACCCCCTAAAATTTGAGTTAACAGCGAAAGACTTAATAGGGGTATTACTGGTAGGATCATAGTTATAATCATAGAAAACGACTCAAAAGAGGCGTTTTGAAAGTTATTGTCATTCATTTAGAAATTCAGGTACAAAAAGGAGATTTCAACGTTTAACATTTCACAAAAGGTATTGTAAATTTGATATGAATGATAGAATTTGTTTGACACCAAAACCATCCGTTAATGCCCACTCCGTGCCTTGAATGCTTCGTTAATTACCTGAGATAAACATGCTTAAAAGTGTCAACACAAAGGTTGGTGAGTTCATAGAGTTTATAAGTAAAACAGTTGTTTTCAATAGTTTCCAAGTTTAAAGTGATAATGGTAATAAATATAAGTGTTGGTGAAATAAGTAGTGGGTTACATTGGGTAAAAATCCATAAGTAATTCATATGCAAATTAGTTGATCATAAGTTTCAAGTTATAAATGAAACTGGGCTACGTTGTTATACGCCCGAAATGTAATAGTGGGTCATGTAATATACCCTGATCTCATAATAGCGGGTCAAGTAATCTCCCCTGTACTACTAACAGCGGGTCAAGTAATCTCCCCTGAAATTATAACAGCGGGTCTGGTAATCTCCCATGTACTTATAACAGCGGGTCAAGTAATATTCCTATAACAACGGGTAATGTAATCTCCCCTCAACCTATAATAGCGGGTCAAGTAATATTCCATGAACTTATAACAGTTAAATAATAGAAAAATGGGGCTATGACTCACGGCTATCCGTGAAAGTTTAGAGTATGAAAGTAAATAAAAATAGTTGAGCATGTATCTCCCCCAAAAGTATAAAACAGGCATTTAAAAAAGAGTAGGGGCTACGACTCACCTTGAATGTAACTGGCAAAGATGAAATATGAAATCAAATGTATTTAAGGGAATGGCCCCAACACACAACCTGGATAATAATAAGGAAGTCTGAGAATTTGACTTGATACGAATAGTGGGTGTGAAAAGGAGAAACCGGATAACGATTTGATCGGTGTTGTGAGTGTGATATGCTTAAAATGCTTAAAGTTCAAAAATAATATTATATATAATATTATCTTGTTTTTATGTCATTTAATCCAAAAATATTGTTTCCTCGAAAGTGGTGAAACAAATTGTTAAGTTAAATCGTTTAAAACTCGTTATATATAAATAACGTAACGTTATATATTAAGTGAACGAAACGTTAAAGTGCACGTGACGTGAAGGGAATTCATAAAATGTAAAGTAGAAATAAAAATGTCAAAAACATTCTGCTGGTCCTTGTACTTTTCCTGTTTTTACATTTTATAACCTAACGGCGTTAGCGTTGCACCGTTAATACTTAGTTATATATAACTTGCATTTTTAGTCCACTAATTGTCCAAAATGACATTCTGAGCTTGGAGTTTAATATAATTTTAGTTTCTACCCAAATGTTACTATTTTGGCAGTTTCAGACCTTGTTTTTAACAGTTGGCAGTTTTAGTCCTTCTAAGCGAAACTAGTTTGCAAATTTGGTCCAAATGTACAAAAAAAGTGGGGAAAAATTATCCGAAAATTTATGTGGCTTATTAAAGCTTATCTAAGCTTATTTCAACTGCTTATTTTTCGGTATAGCTTATTTTTCAGTTATTGGGCTTAACGAGCCAAATTAAAGGCCCGTTAACGTTTTGTGATCCGGGGGGTTTTAAGGGAAGTTGGGCTTGGTCTTGGGCTTGTTTTTAAGGCACATTCAAAAGGCTTATAGGACCAGCTTATCATATAAGCTAAAAATTTAGCTTATTGGGCTTTAAGCCCATGTCGAATTATAATACAAGTTTTAACAGTTTGTGAGTAGGTTCACTTTGGCGATTTTTAAAGGCTTATATGAGCTTATCTTGGTAAACTTTAAACATGAAATTACTAGCTTGTTGTAAGTAGAAATGAGTTGAGCAAAAATATACACATGTTATTAATTTAAATTCGATTTTTCAAGACCAGTTTCTAGGTCGAATGGAATATTTCAAAACTTAAAAAGACTTAGAAATTTTTGGGTGCTATGTTCATACGTGTGAATCAAGTTACAAAATGGGGTTCGAAAAGCATGTAAACGAATGAATAAACATGTTGTGAGTGAAAACATTGGTTCCTAGGCCTTCCATAAAGGAGGCAAACCAAGTGTTCAAGTCTAGAGTGAAATGAAGTACGTAAAAATAAAAGTAAATCATGTACATTCGAATAATAAATGTGTGCTATGCATGGTGCGTTAAAACTCAAATATATGAAATAGTAGCGAGTGGTGAGGACTTACAACACCTCAAGGGTGGGGATTTAACGTGTAGAAAGGACTAGGATCAAGTGGAAATTTCCTTAGCTCGCTAGAACTTATAAACGTGTTTCGAATTTATTTCCAAACGTTGGGAATGTGGCTCGTATGGAAAAGGAAATAGTTTATGGTCTTCTGGGGTTCGAGTATGGTGAGAAATATTAAGAAAGGTGCATGCAAGAGGTTATGGGATGAATAGGTGAGTGAATATGGCACCCGATCGATATATATATACACAAAGGAGTTGATATTGTGGACTTTTGAACACACCACTTGTATGTACAGTGTATGGCAGGGAGTATGTAAGAGAATTTTAGACTTTAAGAGATTGTGTAATATATTTTATAAGGATATTGTGTAGGATTTGATTTGGTGACAATATATATGTCGAAAAGCTCTGTTTATGGGTCCAAAAATGAACTAGTGTGTGATATTGAGTTCCTAGGTGAGATTTACACTCAAGAACTCATATATGAACTAAGAAAAATATTAGAACTAGGTACAAACAAGTTTGGGTCGATTTGGAGAACTTGGTGAATTTTATATATTCGAATGGGTTGCACAATGGCGTTTCACTTTGATTAAATATCACATATCAAGAGCTGATATCAAGAGTTAATACTCGACACCCTAATTCTTTGGTGGAAGGAGAAATAGGTGGTGCAAAGACTCGTATATGTTGTGTTTAGAAATCGGGAGAAATCGGGGTGCATTTGGATGAGTTTCGGTCGACATAGCAAATGAAATAATAAGTGAAATTGGGCCTTGTTGGGCTTCTGTGAATAGTAACCGAGTTATAGAACTTATAATACAAAAATTAACAATATGCGCACTTTACATCCCTAAAAGAGTAAAGTGCGAAAAATGTCCCTGAACTTTGCCAAAATTGCGAAAGATGTACTTGAAAAAAAAGATTGCGAAAAATGTCCCTAAACTTTCATTTTTTTGCGAGTTATGCCCTTTCCGCGTTACTGTAGTTGCAATTTCGATTTTGGACTAACGGTCGTTAGGAAATCTCGTTAAATGCCGTGTGAAATGACTATTTTACCCTCCTTTTCTTCAATAATCGCAATTCCACCCTTTTCCATTCTTTCTCGCACCTATGCAAAATTACTTATTCCCCTTCCAAACCTTGAGGGACAAAATTCGCGATACAACTTTCTTATAAAACTGCTTCATTTGGGGCTGACACAAACATAAACACATCGTCCCTAACGTCTAACACATACAAACATAAACCCTAATTAGTTATTTTGCCTGCACTAACCGTAATTTTTTAACATGGATGGTGGTCAAACTGGAAGCGGGAATGGGGTTGTGGTAAAGAAAAACAGAGAGAGAGGGAGGCCTAGAAAATACAGTCCGCTACCCGCGGCTTTAGTTGCATCCCCTAACCCGAGTACACCCACGCCACAACAGAAGAGGGGAAGCCCTGTTGATAGTGAAACTATGCAATGGGTATTTGGTGTTGGCAAGTTTATGTTGTTTAGTTCCTTTATTTGTTTAAAATTGGCATAGTTTGATTTTGGTAATTGTAGCATAGGTTGGAAGTATTAATGGGCTATTATTGACTGTGAGTGTTGCCAAAAAGTGGTTGTTCGGTGTGTGTATATGCCTTTCAGTGTTTGTTCGCTTTGCACTGATAATGATTATTCAGTTTTGCCTACATGTAGTGTTGACTGAGTTTTAAATTTTTGTTTCATAGTATTTTTCCATGAGTATATCCTAGTCTTGTTGAGCATTAAGTGAATGGTTAACAGTAGTGTGCAGTTGCTTGTGTTAAGTGATCACATCTAGTCTTGGTGAATGGTTAACAAGTATAGTCTTGGTTCATGTTTCATTCTGTATTAGTAATCACATCTAGTCTTGTTGTCTATCTTTATAGATGACAAGGAAAATGCGGAGAGCGTTTGTGATCGTATGGAAAACAGGATTGCAAAACTTGAACATGTGTTATACAGGGCAAAAATCCTGAAAGGTTCATTTTTTCAACCTCTTATGATGTAATGTAAATACTATTATTTGAGATTGTATTACAGTTTTGCTATCTTGAATAATCTTTGCAGATATCAGACACAAGGTTGGGCAAAAAGTGATTGAAAGTTTGGAGGATGATGCACAAGTATGGTACAACATAGGCAATAACTTTAATGTTGAATTATTGGATCAGATGAAAGCAAGATATGGGTCATACAAAACAATCACAGAGGAAAATGTAGATGAATTTCTTGATGAGCTGTTTATGAGAACAAGGATTGAAATGATAGGTAAAAGTATTCAACCTCTTAAAAGGGTGTTTGGAAAGGCAAATAAGTCTTATTTATTTCATTTTCGATATCTTTATAGATGACAAGGGAAAGGCAAAAGTGACTGCAGAGCTTCTTGATGAGCTGTTTATCAGTAGAAAGAAGGAAATGGTAGAAGGTAAATATATTCAAGGTCTTAAAGGGGTGTTTGGAATGTCATTCTACCTTATAAATGTTATTCATTTAAATCCTGTTCTTGCAAGTGAATATTACAGCTTGTATTACAGTTTGTCTTTGTTGTATAATCTTTGCAGTTTTGGATTTTGGTACCAGTAATCATAGGAAGGGTAGGCCAGCTGAGGGTACCAGTAACCAGACGAAGGAAGCTGATGATAAATAGAGGAAGGCAAGGCCAGATGAGGGTACCAGTGAGCAGAGGAAGGCAATGCCTCTGAGTGTAACCGCGTGCATCCTTGGCTTAAGAGCAAAGTCGAAAGAACCAGCTCCCAAAAGAGGTTCTAAGTGTTGCTCATTGCATCCTATTGCTTAAGCATTTTGCATCCTTTTGCTTAAGCAGTTTGTAGTTATTCATTTTGACTTTTGATAGTCAAAATGTACCAAATACCTCATATGGACTTATGCAGAATTTTGATTTGCATGGTCTTGGTGCATTTAAGGGTATAAAATCCAAATATGTGTTGTATGTTTTGGATGTAAGCTTGCAGAAGAGGCTTTTTTTTTAATTTAATTTTTAATTAATTTTTAATTTTTTTTTAAAGTTTATATCACTTTTTTGGTCTATCATGTACTACCTCCGTCCTATAAAAACTGTTAATTTTGACTTTTTAAGTCTTTCTTTTTCAACTTCGATTTTAAATATTTATGTTTGCGTTATATAACATTTGATGAAAAATATATGAATGGATTAAATGTATTTTCATTAGGATAATTTTCATCAAGTATTATATAACGCAAACAATAATATTTAATGGCAAAGTTGAAAAAGAAAGACTTAAAAAAGTCAATGCGAACAGTTTTTATGGGACGAAGAGAGTAATAGTTAAGATTCCCCTTCACGTTTTAATACAAAAAGGGGGTGCCCTTTGTATTATAGGGGATGCTTAGGCTGGATGCAGTAAATCAAATCGATCGATCGTTTGATTCGATCGGTTTCGATCGTCCTTGTTCTAGCCGAAATTGGTGATCGATCGATTGGGAAGAAATTGAGAATAAAGATCGCTCAACCGATCGATTGATTTCCATCTTTTATTTTTTTTTCTTTTTTTATTGTTTTCTTTTTTTTTTTTGTTTTGTTTCTTTCTTTTTGAATCACTAGCCGTTGCAAACTAAAAAAAAAAAAAATAAAAAAAAAAAAAAAAAAAAAAATAAACGTCCTCTTATAAATACACAACATAAACACACTTCAATCCACAAATCTCACAATTCTCTCAATTCAAAATGTCTAAGAAAACACCACAACAAAAAGGCCAAAAATCTCGATTACCACAAAACATTCCGCAATTAACACCGGATCCGAATTTCCGGTTAACCGGCGTCTCACCAAACGTCAATTTCCGACCCGCTACTTTAGATTATCAATCGCAACAACGTTCACAACAACAAACTCACAATCCATTTCATATAAATCGTCCTATCAATCGGCCATTTGTTCCACCGTATCAAAACAACCAACAACAACCACCACAACAAAGCCAAACCCGTCGAAGCTTATCCCAATAATATAATTTTGGCTCACCGGAATCATTGTATCGTCCAACAATGGATTCATCAACGTCTTCCTACTCAAATTATCAACAATTTTCTCTGGTTAACCGCATGAATCTTGATGCTTGTGATTTTTATGATCAATTATACAACAATCCAGATTATTATGTGGGAACTGGTTCGGGTTATCCGGCTGAAGGTTATCCGAGTCAAGAGTTTTCTATGGCTCAAGGTTCAGCTCATGGATCGTATCACGATTCGGTTCCAAATGATGATGATGATGATGATGCCGACGACAATACTCTTCCAGAAGAGATGTCACCGGTCAAACCTAAGAAACGAGCTACAAAGGCTAAAAAGAATAATGTTGAGAAAGAAAGCAAGAATGATTCGTCAAATTGGACACGCAAGGAAGAGATCGCGTTGTGCAAAGCTTGGTGTGATACGTCCGATAATAGCGAGATGGGAAACAATATGCAGGCTAAAGGATTTTGGAAGAAAGTTATTGCTTACTTTGAAAAAGAAGTTGGTACAAACAGAAAGTACAAATCGATTATTACCAAGTGGAAAAATAGGATTCGTCCTAGAGTTGGTGCATTTTGTGCCATTTACGACAATGCTTTTAAGAATTATGGAAGTGGTGGCAATGACCTAGGTATTTACACACGAGCGTTGGAAGAATATCAAGTGGTGTATGATCATGCTTTTACATTGGAGCATTGTTGGGAAATTTTGAAGGAGCATGAGGTTTGGAAGGATACTGAGATGCCGGCTTTTTTAAGTCCAGATGCACGTCAAAAAAAAGCAAGGACTTCTGAAACCGGCTCGGATGTGCCTGAATCTGAAGAGACTCGAAATGAGCGACCAATGGGTCGTGACATAGCCAAGAAAAATAAAAACAAATCATCGGAGAGTTCCAAGTCTTCGTATATGGAAGGGGTAGCCGACAAATGGAAAACAATTAAGTTCATGGCATTGGGAAAGAAGAAGGAGCTGGCAGACGAATACTACTCGTTGAAGAAACAAGAGATGGAGCAAAAGAAAATAGAGTTGGAAATGGAGGCAAAAAAAAAATTCAAATTGAAGAACAAAGACTTGAATTTGACCGGCAAAAGAAACGGGATAAAGACATCTTATTCTATCTCACATCAATCGACCCATCTTTGCCCGCACTACAACGACAAAAGATGCAGGAAATGAAGGATTCAATCAAGGAACGACGCAATCTAGATTATTAGTTTTTAATAAGTATTGTAATGTTTTAAAATTATTTGAATTATTATGTAACATTTTAATTATTAATGAAATTTAAGTTTGTGTTAAAAATGTTTAAAAAAAATAAAAAAAAAATAAATAAATAAAATGGATGAAGGACGCTTTACTGGGGCACCCAATCGCCTGAAGGTCGCTGAAGAGAGAAAGCTGACATGGCAAAAAAATTATGAAGAATTGACCCTCCTTACTGCATCCAGCCTTTTTAGCTCTCCTATTTTTTAGCTCTCCTATTTATAAAGCAATGTAATCATTATAGAACTAAGGTCAACTTTTTCATAAAGCAATGCTCAATTTGGAACACAACTAGTACATATCACGAGTAGTACATTATCAACTATTAGAATATGGCAGTCACAGGGCTGAGCAATGGGTCAAACCCGAAGCGAACCGACCAAACATGATTCAAACTGAAAACTGATTTTGAGGAAAACGTGAACCGAGAATAGAACCGAAGTTAACTTAGCGAAATCGAAACCGAACCAAAGTTAACCTAATGAAACCAAAGTTAACTTATAAAGTTTAAATCAATATTTAGGCATAGTTCTATCAGCTAAAACTCTTTACCATATGATAAGTTAGGGCGTTCTCCTAAAAGTCATATCTTTTAAAGAAAGAAAGAAAAAATTGCTAAAAACTCGTTATCCACTTCTTTAAAGTTTTTTTAATTATTTTTTTAAAATCATTTCACTTTAAAAACCATAATAATAGCTCCATACTGTTGTAATCATGTTATCTTTATGGCATAAATTCCCGCATGGCGACCAAATATATTAACGGATGTGTTATACATACTTCTTCTTATATTGTCACATCAAAAAATGTTTGTCAAACCGTACAACTCGCGATGCACACCGTATAAGTCAGTGATGCATGTAATGATTGGATACCCTCCTTATGAAAATGTGCGAATAAACTAGGGGTGTGCACGGTTCGGTTTGGGTTAGTTTTTGGCTAAAACCGAAACCGAACCGAAACATTCGGTTTTTATAAAATCCAAAACCGAAACCATTCGGTTTTTGGCGGTTCGGTTTTTTGGCGGTTCGATTTTTTGCGGTTCGGTTTTTCGGTTTTTAACCGCTTATATTTGTATGTAGCCAATTTATACCAACAAACTTGATTTTCGTAAAAAATTAGTTATTTTTCTTTACTTTTTTGTCAAGATAATCCTAATAATGTTTATCTCATAATTCTACAATTACACACGTATAGATGAGATACACACATACAAGTGAATTTACACATAGCATGATCATTGTCACATAATATTGATATATTGTAAAGTAAACACATGCACACAAAAAACAAACATATAAACGTTAAAGATAAATATATTATAAATTCACCTACAAAATTAATATGAATTTATAAATTTGATTTGTTTAGTTATTTACTTATTTATTTACATTATATTAGTTATATACTATTATATAATAGAAGCGGTTCGGTTCGGTTTTTATAATTCGGTTTTTGGACAAAAACCGAATCCGAACCGAATTTTTCGGTTTTTGAAAAAGTAAAACCGAACCATCGGTTTTTTGTTTCGGTCGGTTATGTCGGTTCGGTTTTTTTCGGTTTCGGTTTTTTTCAGTTTTTTTTGCTCACCCCTTATGGAAAGGTGAGAATAAACTCACTCGTATATTAGTTACTCTTTTTATGATTAGTCTTGGCCACTGAAAAAAACACAACAAACCGTACCACAACACCACAATTCCACTATCGCTAATTTAGTAAATATTACACATATATCACATATACTGAATAGAACATAATGTGTGTTAACGTCAACAGGGTCGTCGCATGAATTTATGAAATTTTTGAGGGCCCTGGACAAAATTAAATAATGAGGCATTTCGATAAGGAATGTTATATATAAAGTGTCACCGTTTATAAGATATAATGTAATTAGTTATCTAAACGTTCTAACATATTACTCATTTAAGATACTTTTTTCATCGTGAAAAATATGTGTACACATGCATATAATTATTAAGGGGGCAAATTTTGGGGCCCTTAAAAATTTTGAGGCCATGAGCGGTCGCTCACCTTGCACACCCTCAAAGAAGGCCCGGCCCTGAACATCACCTTGCAAAAGGTATATGCTCTTAGAAAAGAATTTTCACTGTCGTCTCCAATTTCAAAGTCTTGTAAAGAAGTAAGAGGTATATGAACGTAGAAGTATTTCTTTGCAAGTACCAAAATTTAGAGCAACTTCTCAAATCAATTAAATTTGAGTTTTCATGTGTTTTAATAATTATCATGAAACATGTTCCCTTGTAATTGAGGACTTTGTAGTAAGGCTGAACGTAGTTGGGAGAAATTTCTCAAGCGCCCCCTTCACGCATTACATGTGATACAGGCCCCTTTCTAACGTGCGAGGGGGTTGACCTTTGCAATGGTTCGATCAGCGCAATGACTAAACCAAAAAACAGATGAGAGTGTGTGTGTGTTTGGGAAGATTATATGTGCGTTATATTTATCTAAATAGTGGGTGTAAGTAAATGTTGAGTGAGTGTTACATAGGTGCAGGGCTGTCTCGTGATTTTCGGTGGCCCTAGGTAATAACAAAAAAGAGACCTTACACTTGTAAATTAAAGAGAAATTGTATATAAACTTGAATTATATGACTCATATATGTTTAATATTATACGTATTTATATGCAAAACTAATAAAAATGTCGCCCCTTTTAAGTGGAAGATCTGTGCGACAACACCTATTGCACACTCTTCCGAGACCCCTCTGCACATGTGTGAGTGATGGGTAAATAAGAGTAAACAAGAAAGTTGCGACTCCAAAATGGGAGTGAGTGAGAAGCTTTTGATGGGTGAAGACAAGTCGCAGCTCTATACCAATAACTCAGGCAAGAAAGGCATCATTCTAATAACCTAAATAGTCTAAATTCCATCTCCTGACCCCCAACAAAAGAAAACAAATTTACGAAATTCTAATTGATAATAAAGAATCAAAGAGATGTGTTTATATGTCTACTTTATAAAGTAGGAAAGTTGCCCACTTCCCTTTGTAAATGAAAGAAGAAAACATGTATTTATGATATAATGAAAAGGCTTAATTGTAAATATTTTTAATTTCTTATAAAGGAAAGTAAGCAACTTTCTTACTATATACTATATGTTTGGCAAAAGTAACTGTTGCTGGAACTGGAGATGGTGCTGGAGATGGAGATTAAAAAAAGAGATTATTTTTATAAGCTACATGAAGTAACCTTTGATTTTTAGAGATTATGGAAGATTATTTTTTTTATAATCTCTTATAAGTTCTGTCTGCCAAACAAAGATTATTTTTTAAGTAGCTTATTTTTTGAAAAAATAATGATAATCTCTCCACAATCTTTCATAAAGTAGGCATCATTTTCCGATACTTTATATAGCTATGATAACAAAATATACACGATATAATTTCAATTTGCTACTGCTTGCATTGCACGAGCTAGTTAAAAGTTGGTGTAGTGCTACTTCTTGGAGTCGGGGTTGTTTGTTTAAGCTTATATGTGATTTTTGAGCTTATGTAGTTTATATTTTATAAACCTCAATTTCAAATCTTGTTTTCAAACTTATGACTTTATTTAAGCTTGTTATATCATAATAAGATTATATAAACGTACCAATCTCAAAATAAGCCAAAACTTGAGACTTATGAAATATAAGTCGAAATCAAATAAACTTATAAGCTCACATATAAACTTAAACAAACGCCACCTTAGTAGGGCTGTAAACGAACTGAACGTTCAGTGAACATTTCATGAACCGTTCGGTAAAAAGTTCGTTTATATTCATTTATTTATTAAATGAACGAACATGAACAATATTTTACAATCGTTTAGTTAAACGAATGAACATGAACAAAAGTCATGTCCGTTTATTTATATTCGTGAACGTCCGATTATGCGTTCGTTTATGTTCATTTATTTATTTATGTTCATATATCATATCTTTTAATTGTATAATATTAAAATTAGTTTGTTTAAACAAAACAACACTTATAAAATAATATTAGATGCATCATTTAATAAAGTTTATGTTTGTTTTTCTATGTTCATTTATGTTCGATCGTTTATGTCCGTTTAGCGTTCGTTTAGTGTCTTAATGAACGAACATAAACGAACATGAACAACTCATTTTCTTAATAAACGAACATGAACAAGAAAATTCATCCGTTTAAACGTTCGTGTTCGTTTATTTGTCCGGTTAAAATTAAATGAACGAACATGAACAAGGCTCCGTTTGTTAGGTTTAATGTATAACTTTTAATATACGTATGTCCGGTTTCGAACCCGAGACTCGGGATTGCACACAATACGTGAGAGTTCCAATGGTTTGAATAAATTAAATATATTTTATATTTATATTTATTCATTTCACTAAATAACACTTAACGACAGTTAGTACTTAACGGGGTTAGAGATAACGACCGTTAAAGGACTAAATGTGCAAAATAGGAAGAAAAGGGACTAGAGCCCACACCCATTGGGTTGGGTCGGCCGAAACTAGCCATGGGCTAGGGTTTTCGGTTGTGGTAGCTTGGGGACAAAGTTTGGTTTTGCCTATAAATACAATTCATTGTGTTTAGGGTTTTACTAATCTTGAATCCCTAACTATAGCCAAACTTCTCTTCTCTCTTCCTCTTGCTAAAGGCTAGTCGACTCTTTTTATTCCCACTAGGGAATTCGGCTTGAGCTATAAGCATTAAAGTGTTTGGTTGTTAGTGATCTTGAACCTAGCTTTTCCCATTGGAACGCTAGTATCTCGTGTGTACAAGAACGAGTAACAACCTTATTTTAGGTTGTGTGTTGCGTTGTGTTCGATCCATATATATTCCCTATTAGGGTTTATATAACTTGTTCTTGGAGATCCGATTCCTTGTTCTTGCTAGGAATCAAATAAGGTACGTTTTCTTTTAGTTATTTAATTATGTAACACCCCAACCCGACAAGGGTAAAGATATTACAATGATGGTTTCATATCCGATCAAACAAGCATACATCTATAGCAATACAAGAATACTCAAAGGTTACAAATGAAATACAGATACTATAAGGTTACAAATGAACTTCCACTAAATACAAATTCCGAAATAATAATAACTTCTAATCACTTCTAAATCCAGAATAGCTATCAGTCTTCTAAGTCCAAAGGTACTCTCCACCCATTCCCAGCTCTTTACTAAAAACCTGCCGCAGGAAAAGAAATGCGGCTGAGCTACGAGAGCTCAGTGAACAGATATAACGATAACAAACAGTAATAAAGAATAATGCAGAATAACAGAAACAATGGCCAACCAGATGTAATATGGATCACGGAATAAGTCAATGAACAAACATAAAGGGAAAGAGAAAGAGGGATAGTAATCCACCACGAGCCCAGAAGTAGATCATATCATGTCGTAACCATAAATCTTCAAATCATATAGAGGGGAGACCTCTCAGATAATCAGATAATATGAGGGGTGTCCTCATTCTTCAAATGTAGTAGCGAGCTCCCAGAAATTGTGAAGGGCATGTATAGCACACAGTACCAATCACCAGAACAGAAATCATATCATATATAGTTAAATCCACTAAACAGAACAGAACCTAGGATTGCAATCCATACGCCCCCCAGAAACATATATAATCCATAGTCAAAGTAATGCGCATATCATAATCAGAATGGGGACGGTGTGAGAAATCACTCACCCACACATGAGTCATGCCAATGGTGCATCAAAGACATGGCCAGGTTACCTTCCTGGCTAGGTAAACAGAAATGGCTCGGGTATCAAACTAAGAGTCAAGTATCATACCAATTCAGAGTGTCACATCAAAAGGTCATATATCCGAAACTACATCTCAATATCTCAGAAGTAATATCAAAAGGTCCAAATCAGAGTTTATCAGATCAAGGTTCATATTGAATAATCAAGTCAAGGTTCATATCAAAAGTTCATTTCAAAACTTTCCATCAAAAGTCCATTTTAAACAATCCTTTATTCATGATTTTCATAAAACGATCCTTTAAAGTAGTTCTCATAAAAATATTCTTTCAAAAAGGTTTTTCGTAAAAATTAGTCTTCCAAAAATAGTTTTCATAAAAGCTAGTAATATTTATATAAAAATGGTTTTGCCTCATTTATAAACCTCTTTTAAAATAGTTTTTCTCAAAACATTTCCAAGATATAAGTAGAAAAGGTTTTCATAACATAGCTTCATATCAGACATCAATTTAAATGGAATCAACAGGGAAGGTTCAAGCAAAGGGGAAATCATAGCAATCGAATCAGAAACTAACGGATCAGAATACGAAAGAGATCATGAGAAACCTTAAAAGAAAAGGTCAGAATATATGTACCTTATGCGCAGTGCTAATAAACAATAAACAAACACGGGACAGAGATCAGGGCCTCTCCTTCTTCACACCTAAAGGAGTAGAAGACGGAATTACAAAGGGTTCAAGTTCAACTTATTGTTTAGTTCACCTTTCCATTTAAGAACTTTCCAGATTTAGTAACTTTCTATTTTTAGCAGGTTTCCAGAATTAGTAAGTTTCCATAATTAGGAATATTCAAATGATATATATTAGGTTAAGTCATTAATTAGGCTTATTATGGAAGAAATGTTCATTTAAACAAATTATACAAGTTTAGGGTTATAAATAACAAGTTTTTCATAATTTAGGGTTATTAATGTAATTTACCAAGTTAAAGGTTTAAAATAGAAATATCATAATTCAGCCATTCAAACACTTATGTTATCCAGAATTACACATTTAATCTTTAAATTACTATAGAAGGCAGCGAGGTGGAATGCTGTTCATTGAATCCGTAGGCCCAAAATAATATTTCTAAATTTCATTTCGATAACCATTTGCTAAAGTGGATAATGAACTACAATAATTTATCGTGCTTTTGCAGGTTTTTTCTTTTGTGTTTGGCGATGGTGTTTATAGATGTGTGTGATGTAAGTGTTTTAACTGCTTCTTAACATGTTTGCCGCAAGTACGGATAACGATAGTCTTTTCTACTATGTTTAAAGCTGCAGTTAATGCTTTTGATTCTCATTGTCATCCCATGAGTGCACAGTAGCAGCCGTCTATAAGTGTCTTTCAGTGTGAGTGGGGTAACATGCTGGTACTCTGAACTTCTGTTTATTGAAACAATCGTATTGTTTTCTGATACAAATCTATTTTCCGCCGTTGTTTTTATAGGTCAAAGTGTTGTCATTGCCAACAGCTGTTCGAGGTTCAGTAGGCACGTTGGCAGGATTACATATGGTTACCAATGTATGTTTTGATAATTTTCTTATTCTTCCTATGATTTATCTCTTTTGAACATGAATCTCAGTAACTGTAGGTTCTATTGTTACAGATGTGGTGACCGGTGCAGCTGTTTGGGATCCTACAACGAGTGCACACTCAGACGCATCCACGTCCAGTGGCCAATGTACATTTCATATTTCATTCTTATGCGTTTTCATGGACTCATATTTTGTTTTCAAAACGGGATTTGAATTACTGATACATGTCTATTCTTATTTGTTATTGTTGTAGCACAAGGCACTGCGACACATGAGCGCCCCCACACCGTGGGTTCGCATCCTGGTAGACAGACGCGTGCCACACGAGGTATGCTGTCACCAGACTTTGTTTGGTGCCTTTGGTGAATTTATTTGTAGGGGTACATGCTTGCTTGATCTTTTCTTCCTTTATGATTGTCTTCCTTTATCATTGTGAAATACCACCTCTATGTACACACTCGATACCATTGTTTGGCCAGCCAAATGACACCTACGTGTGGATGAATGCAGCTGTTGTGCATGTACCGACAGTTAATGGTGCATTCGCAACATTTGAATTTTGAAAGTAGTTCCTTTATTAGCAGTTGTTAGATGGCCAACCATTGTTTGTTCCCGTCTGAAACGGTCGTGTCTGGACAACTGTCAGGTATCATTTTTTGGTTTTATGTCCTTATCATTTCTTATGAGCCACTATTTTGTTGGTGGTTATAATGTGAATCTCCACATCTACGTGCAGGCGTGTCTGCTGCACCAATCAGTGCAATGACTGCCACAAACCTGGACTTTTCTCAGGGCAGTTTTCCACATGATCAGTCGGTTATCAGTCTGGAAGAGACAACATCTATAACGCCCCAAACTGCCACTGGTGAGCTTAAACACCTGCGTTACCTGTGTCTTATGTATATAGTTTTCGATGGCTATACTTATCAGATGATCATGCGCCATTTGACTTCTGCTATTTTTTTGTAATACCTGAAATTCAGATAACCTGTAAAATGACCAAATTACCCCTGAAACCATAAAACATAATTAAATCACTTATAAAAAATTCTGAATTGATTCCAAACTTCTGAAAACGATCTACATATCAAGTAAATTAATTTATGGGACAACATTATATTATTTTTGAATGTCCAAAAAAAAAATTAATGTTACACACAATATATGTATATGGACCGAAAACTTTATTTAATTATTTACATTATATTTATAATTAATTAGAATCAAGATAACTAACAAATAATTTGTAAATAAAGCAAGTTTTCAAAATTATGATTTTGTCAAATCAAAGACCGGATCTCCAGCCCATCTCTCCCCCCCTAAATCACGGCCTTTTCATTATTTTATTTACTCCCTATTTTGTTTAGCCAAAAAACCCTAAATCGATAACCAAAATTCACACACACGTCATACGATTTTCTGGAGCTGCTCTAGTATTTTTCGGGTGTTGATCTGCATCCAAGGAGGCTACAAAAAATAAGTTTTGGGTTGTGGAATAGCTGGTTCGATCGTGGTATATGTTCTTGGTCGGTTTTATTCATCCGAAAGGTAATAAACCCTTACAACAAATCCGCACGTTCTAAAATTATTTTGGTATTTTTCTGATGTTATATTGATCACATATGACTCATATAAATTAATAAAATCGAATCATGCAAACTTATATGATCGAATGAATTTTTGAGATCAAAACCCTAATAAAATACGAATCGGATCATGCGAATTTTCTGGATCATGTATATAATTTTTATGGGTTCTAATATAATCATATCCCTCTCAAAAAATGATCTTTTGATTTATTGAAGCTTAGATCGATCATAATTAATTTTGTGTTTCAATCGGTTTTGAGAAAAAAATAGAGAAAGATATGAAAAACCCTAGAACCGATTAGGGTTAGGGTTCATGTGATGAAATATGGACATTAAATGCAGTACTATGATTACATAATTATTTTTTTAATGATTGGGATCAATTAGAGTTAGGTTTGTTAATAAAAATGTTTACCAATTTGGAAATGGAATTAAAAGGGGCTGTTTTGTAATTTCTGAAACTTGGGGGATAATTTTGTAATGTATTTTAGACCAGGTACAACTCGTATAAATTATAAAATGAGGGTCCTATGTGTAAATATTGCGAGAAAAGAATTATTTGGTGATTTTAGTGCCGAATTGAAATAAAATTAAAATAGAGGGACTAAAAGTGTAAATTCTGAAATCCTGATGTTATTCTGAGTAAATACTGATATTAAAATTGTAATGTGTAATTTTGAGGATTTATGGGTTAAATATGTAATTGTTATGAAATTATGATTTAATTTATAAGTTTTGTAAACTTAAAGGACCATTTATGTAAATTCTGAATTCTGAGGGACCTGATCGGTAATATACTTAATTCTGATGTTACATTCTATAATTATGTAAAATATGATGCTTGGTTGGTTAATATAAATATTATAGGGATTTAATTGTGAATATTGTAAATCTAGGGTTTGTTTTGTAAATATGGTAACTAGAGGGGTATAATCTGTAAATTGTGAAACTAAAAGGATTAAGATGTCATTCTGAATAAAATAAGTATTTAAGTCAGTAACTTAAAGTATTTTCACTTTATGCCTTTGAATTAGATGAATTTACAATTTAAAACCCTGAACTATGAAAATCGGTCATAATAAACCCTAAACTTTTGTAACCTGCTAAAGGATACCTTAATACCATAATAAGCCTTAGATAAGGACTTAACATAATCTGAGATATTAATATCTGGTTAAATATGGAAATCTGTTAAATCTGGAAAGTTACCAAAAATAGAAAGTTACTTAAAATGGAAAGATAAAAGTAATAATCTGAACTAGAATCTGTAGTAATTCCATCTTCTACTTCTTTAGGTGTGAAGAAGGAGAAGTCCTGATGTCTGTTCCGTGTCTGTTTTGCTTATTCTGCTTTGCTAATAAGGTACAGATATTCTGCCCTTTTTCAGTAAGGGTTTTTCATTTCCTTTTCTTTCAGTTTTTTATTTTCCTTATTAGGATTCCCTATACCATTGCTATGTTCCCTTCTGTTTGTGAACCTTTCATGTGATCTCTTTGTTTTGTGAGCCTTCTATGATCTCTCTCATGTTCTGATCTGTTTTACTTCTGAGTTGATGTCCTTATTATAATCCTCTTTGCTTTGAACCTTTTTCATGATTCCCTTTTGTTACGACCTCTGATATAAAAATCTGTGATGTGAAAACCTTTTAATTATGACTTGAAAATGTTTTGAGAAAAATCAGTTGTTTTAAAAAGGATGTTTAAGAGTAGTGATATTATACTTTATAAACTTTTGTGGAAAAGAATATTTTTATGAAAAACTGTTTTGAAAGATTATTTTATGAAAACTATTCTGAAAGATCATTTTATTGAAAATCCGTTATTAAAGGATTGCTTTAAATGAACTTTTGACAGGAATCTCTAAAATGAACTTTTGCTACGAACTTATAATTATGAACCTGTGAAATTCTTTTCTGAACCATTTGATGTAGTCCTTTTAATCTGAGCTTAAACTTTGATATAAAACTTAATCTGATAAACTCTGATTTGAACCTTTGATATTTATTTCTGAACTGTTTGATATGAAACCTTTGAATTAAATCTTTTCTATGAATCTATAAACCTTTTGATTATGGACCTTTGATATGACCTATTGAACGTTGATTTGAACCTTATTCTAAACCTGGTTATAAACTCTTGTTTGAAACTTAATTTGAACTTTGATATAAGTATTAATCTGATATACTTTTTCTGAACCTGGACTTGCATATTGTTATAAACTCTGGTATAAACCTATCTGATTTCTGAACCTCTGATATACACTTCTGTAACATCTGACATGGACCTTATAATCTGAACCTTTTGACATGACCCTCTGTTTATGACATGATACTTGACCTTTGACCCACGGTTTGATACCCGAGCCACCTCACTAGGCATGAGGGTTTCATGTCCATGTCATTGATGCACCGATGGCATGACTCTAAGGCAGGAGAGTGATGACCTGTCCCGTCCCTGACTTTATTTTATCTGGTGTGTATTGGTAGACTCTGGCCACCTGGGGCGTATGGATGCATCCTAGATCTGATCTGATTTTTGTTATCTGTTACTGTTTACTGTTATATATATATATATATAATATATATATATATAATATATATATATATATATATATATATATATATATATATATATATATATATATATATATATATATATCTGGTGACTGATGGTGTGTGCGATACACGTCTTTCACATTATCTGGGAGCTGATCACTCCAATTGATACATGAGGACACCCCTCATATTATCTGGTTACTTGAAGAGGCATCCCCTCTAGATTACTTATCTGGTTACATGGTTATTATATTATCTGTTCTGGGCTCATGGTGGATTTCTGTTTTCCTATAACCTTTACTTATCTTTTTCCTTATACTTTCTTCTTCACTCTTATTCCATTATTTATCTCTGTACCCTGATTATATCTGTATGATCTGTATTCCGGATTTCTTTGTACTGCTATCAGTTACTGCTTTTGTTATCGATATATCTGTTCACTGAGCTCTCGTAGCTCAGCCGCATTTCTTTTCCTGCGGCAGGTTTTAGTAGGAAGCTGGGAATGAGTGAAGAGTGTACCTTTGGACTTAGAAGATTTGATAGCTATTCTGGATTAGAGTTGACTAGAAGATAATGTATTTTAGAATTAGTGTTTTTGGAAGTTCTCATTTGTAACCTTGAAGTTTCAGTATTTCGTTGTAACCTTTGAGATTTTTGTATTACTGTAGATGTATGCTTTGTTTTGTTCTGATATGAATCCATTATTGTGATATCTTTACCCTTGTCGGGTTGGGGTGTTACAATTTATGGTGTCAGAGCGACAGGCTGCGACTCGTAATACATTTACCCTTGACCTGTGAAGTCTGGACCACTAAGTTTCCACTGTAGGCGCTCGTAGGACAACCTTTGAGAATTTGCTTTAGGATTTCCCTATAGGAACTTAAATTCTGACCAGTGAGGAATGGGTAGACTATAAGTCATATGTTTAAGTAGCATTGCTTCCGCATCACTCTGATTTGTGCCTTGCTTTTGGTTAAAGACTATTGAAATCACATTTGGAAATTTAGAGCTTATGCCTTGCACCACCTAAGAATTGAAACCTAAATAAAACCTGGAGCATTGGAAATTGCGTAGTAATTATCTGACACTATTTGATCCTTGCCTTCCGATTTCGACTCCGACCTCTGAACCTTTTGTTAATCATTCTGATGCCTCTTCGGGCATTCTGAGGATTCCCATAACGATGATATACATAATACATTCTGTTATTTGTTTCTTACTTCTGATAATTATCTATGAATCTTCTGACACTATTCGATTTCATCTTAACCATCCCTGTTCCCATGAGAAGTTTTGTGGTGTTTAACCACGAGTGTAAAAATGTTTTCACTCTCCTTCTGAACGATAAGATTTTTCTTTATTGATCCGTCTTTCTTGATAGTAACCTTGATTTTATTCTTATAAGGATTGATTGATTGATCACTCTATAGTGATGACTATCCTCCTATGTCTCACCTTTGGCGTTTGAAACAATTTTGGAACCCCCTGACATGATTACCAATTGTTAAACTTTTGCTGCCATTACCTGATTTTGACCTTCACTTCCGATCTGTTTGATAAACAGTCTGATATCTTTCCGACCATCCCGAAGGCCGTTTATCCCTAATGTGGTTGACACCTTCTATAATTCATTACCCGTGCTGGATATAAATGTACCACCTGATACTATTCTGTCTTGCAAATCCATTACTATTTCTATTAGAACTCTGGTGATTATTAACCTTGGATATAGAAGTTTATTCCCTCCCTTGAATGATGAATCTTATTTGCCAATCAGTTTTTCCTTTGGAAGGATTTGATGCAAATACTATCTCTGTATGAAAGTGTTAACTGAGCATGATGATGCTAATAACCGATGTTCCATATGCCTCACTTTGACAGTATACGATGTTCGTATTACCGATGATTCACAACCTACCTGCCACTTGTGCTAAAAGCTAAACAAAACTTCAAACACCTTGAACTGTTCGCTTATCTATCCCTAACACCTTGATGAACCATGTACTTGACTCTGACATATGAGCTATCCGTCTGGTTTAATGACCATATTTGTTCTGCGGATCTGTTTACTATTGATATACTTGATTATGGAGATCTTTTGATTATTGATTGGCTGGCTCTTCGTAAAAGCTACCATAGACTACCGTATCTGAAATATAACAATCTGCTCCACCCTACTTTGTTATAATAACCTTTAACCGCTTAAATCTGTTAAGCTTAACACTGCTATGGAAATATGTACCCTGATCTCATTTGATTGTTAAATTCTCCTGACACCCTATTAGTATCCACCCCTAGAGAGTGCTGGCATTGAAAGTTTTGTTGTACAAATTTTCTGGCATTTTCTGATGAAACTCTTGGGTTTTCCTCCCGTTTGAGAAGTAGAATTGATTCTGAACCGATCTCGGTTGACGAGCCATGATGCTATAGAAGTTGAGAGATTGAAGAAACTGATGAGATATGATTTTGTTTCACCTCAGTGTCCCCTTTAAATACCCTATTAATTTATAAAGAAGAAAGAGAAAATTTTGCGTCTGCATATCAACTATCGTAAACCTAACCGTAATCACTTTTCATTTCCGAGTATAAATGATTAAATTATTCTATCCTTGTGAACTCTGTATCAGACAACCTCATTTAATGTTTGAAGGACTGAAGAAGCAACCACAAGAACTCCTAAGAAGGGAGATGACTAACTGAGAGCAACTTCCGTAAAAGTATTTCAGTTTTATTCGTAAAGATTGGTGATGTGAATTAGATATGAAGTTTTCCCTAAAACGATTCATGAAGCTGTTTGGTACTCATTGTGACCATTATGAGTTTTAAATAATGCCAATTGTATTGGCTAATGAGAATCATGTTTTCGCGAGTAGTTGGACAATTGTCATAGTATGACAACATGTTCGTGCTCTGAGACGAACGAGGAACATGAAGACCATCTTCGTATTAAATGGAATGACCTTTGTTCTGGAAGAGTAGATGTGATTGGCGTTCAGAGATTGTAGCAGACACCACTACCAAGCATCCGATGACGACAGCAATCTGAGTTGGCGAATTCCGAACTGTGCTAGCAGACTTGTCCAAGACTCGCAGTCTTGCTTCTCTATTCATTTTAGTTGTACTAAGATGAATTGGGAGCAGAAGCAGACTTGAGAATGGAAATTGAGATCATGATTTTGAATGGAAGAAAATTCTGAAGCGAACGTTCGGTTTGGAAGAATGAATTATGTGATGGATGAAGCTAGGGATGACGTAATTCATTTCCTCTTGACCTATTTAAATTTCTGTTACCTGATGATAAAACTCTTTGAATGATTTAGGTTCTCTGTAGTAATTCCGCTCTGTGTTCATTCTGCGTATGTCGGACGATGATTTTGTTATGTGAAATTTGACGAATGATGGATGATCTGATGTACCAAATTCTGATAGACATTCTGGGACTTCCGTTAACTCTTTCGAGTGATTCGTTCCCCTCTTAGTTAGGGTATTTGATTTTGATGACCTCTGAGACCGTAGGAAGACTAGGTGGATTAAGATAAGTTTGTTCTGTTCACGACTTGAGATAAAGTATGACCATCATGAGGGCATATTTATATAATGCCAGTATTATGACGTCTGGCCAACGTGATAATACTTACATCATATAACGTGCACTTGTTGTGGGCATAGGATATTTCGAGAAGTGCCTTAGAACTTTAGAAATTCTGATAACTGTTGGGATTATCTGCATTAGTGAGACTGTAAGTTCATTCTAACTGTACGCGTAATCTGCTTTCACCATTCTGTGAATTGATACGTCTGGATTCTAGTCACGCATTCTGCTGACCTCTGAACTTCTGATAATAATCTTAGGTTCTGTTATAGAACTTCTTCCAATTGATGTGATCGATAACCTATTCCTGTATATCCTAATCTGATTTTTCAAATCAAATCCTGGGGACGGCATATCCGTCAAAATCCTGTCTAATTCTTACGTCTCTTCCGAGAGAATCCGATTATCATCTATTAGGTCTGGTATGTCTTTTGTTTAGTTTCCGTTCTCTGTCCTTTCTGCTTCCTGCAAATTTCGAGGACGAATTTTTTTTTTGTTAGTGGGGAAGAAGTTGTAATACCTGAAATTCAGATAACCTGTAAAATGACAAAATTACCCCTGAAACCATAAAACATAATTAAATCACTTATAAAAAATTCTGAATTGATTCCAAACTTCTGAAAACGATCTACATATCAAGTAAATTAATTTCTGGGACAACATTATATTATTTTTGAATGTCCAAAAAAAAAATTAATGTTACACACAATATATGTATATGGACCGAAAACTTTATTTAATTATTTACATTATATTTATAATTAATTAGAATCAAGATAACTAACAAATAATTTGTAAATAAAGTAAGTTTTCAAAATTATGATTTTGTCAAATCAAAGACCGGATCTCCAGCCCATCTCTCCCCCCCTAAATCACGGCCTTTTCATTATTTTATTTACTCCCTATTTTGTTTAGCCAAAAAACCCTAAATCGATAACCAAAATTCACACACACGTCATAAGATTTTCTGGAGCTGCCCTAGTATTTTTCTGGTGTTGATCTGCATCCAAGGAGGCTACGAAAAATAAGTTTTGGGTTGTGGAATAGCTGGTTCGATCGTGGTATATGTTCTTGGTCGGTTTTATTCATCCGAAAGGTAATAAACCCTTACAACAAATCCGCACATTCTAAAATTATTTTGGTATTTTTCTGATGTTATATTGATCACATATGACTCATATAAATTAATAAAATCGAATCATGCAAACTTATATGATCGAATGAATTTTTGAGATCAAAACCCTAATAAAATACGAATCGGATCATGCGAATTTTCTGGATCATGTATATAATTTTTATGGTTTCTAATATAATCATATCCCTCTGGAAAAATGATCTTTTGATTTATTGAAGCTTATATCGATCATAATTAATTTTGTGTTTCAATCGGTTTTGAGAAAAAAATAAAGAAAGATATGAAAAACCCTAGAACGGATTAGGGTTAGGGTTCATGTGATGAAATTTGGACATTAAATGCAGTACTATGATTACATAATTATTGGTTTAATGATTGGGATCAATTAGAGTTAGGTTTGTTAATAAAAATGTTTACCGATTTGGAAATGGAATTAAAAGGGACTGTTTTGTAATTTCTGAAACTTGGGGATAATTTTGTAATGTATTTTAGACCAGGTACAACTTGTATAAATTATAAAATGAGGGTCCTATGTGTAAATATTGCGAGAAAAGAATTATTTGGTGATTTTAGTGCCGAATTGAAATAAAATTAAAATAGAGGGACTAAAAGTGTGAATTCTGGAATCTTGATGTTATTCTGAGTAAATACTGATATTAAAATTAAAATGTGTAATTTTGAGGATTTATGGGTTAAATATGTAATTGTTATGAAATTATGATTTAATTTATAAGTTTTGTAAACTTAAAGGACCATTTATGTAAATTCTGAATTCTGAGGGACCTGATCGGTAATATATACTTAATTCTGATGTTACATTCTGTAATTATGTAAAATATGATGCTTGGTTGGTAAATATAAATATTGTAGGGATTTAATTGTGAATATTGTAAATCTAGGGTTTGTTTTGTAAATATGGTAACTAGAGGGGTATAATCTGTAAATTGTGAAACTAAAAGGATTAAGATGTCATTCTGAATAAAATAAGTATTTAAGTCAGTAACTTAAAGTATTTTCACTTTATGCCTTTGAATTAGATGAATTTACAATTTAAAACCCTGAACTATGAAAATCGGTCATAATAAACCCTAAACTTTTGTAACCTGCTAAAGGATACCTTAATACCATAATAAGCCTTAGATAAGGACTTAACATAATCTGAGATATTAATATCTGGTTAAATATGGAAATCTGTTAAATCTGGAAAGTTACCAAAAATAGAAAGTTACTTAAAATGGAAAGATAAAAGTAATAATCTGAACTAGAATCTGTAGTAATTCCGTCTTCTACTTCTTTAGGTGTGAAGAAGGAGAAGTCATGATGTCTGTTCCATGTCTGTTTTGCTTATTCTGCTTTGCTAATAAGGTACAGATATTCTGCCTTTTTTCAGTAAGGGTTTTTCATTTCCTTTTCTTTCAGTTTTATTTTTATTATTAGGATTCCCTATACCATTGCTATGTTCCCTTCTGTTTGTGAACCTTTCATGTGATCTCTTTGTTTTGTGAGCCTTCTATGATCTCTCTCATGTTCTGATCTGTTTTACTTCTGAGTTGATGTCCTTATTATAATCCTCTTTGCTTTGAACCTTTTTCATGATTCCCTTTTGTTACGACCTCTGATATAAAAATCTGTTATGTGAAAATCTTTTAATTATGACTTGGAAATGTTTTGAGAAAAATCAGTTGTTTTAAAAAGGATGTTTATGAGTAGTGATATTATACTTTATAAACTTTTGTGGAAAAGAATATTTTTATGAAAAACTGTTTTGAAAGATTATTTTATGAAAACTATTCTGAAAGATCATTTTATTGAAAATCCGTTATTAAAGGAATGCTTTAAATGAACTTTTGACAAGAATCTCTAAAATGAACTTTTGCTACGAACTTATAATTATGAACCTGTGAAATTCTTTTCTGAACCATTTGATATAGTCCTTTTAATCTGAACTTAAACTTTGATATAAAACTTAATCTGATAAACTCTGATTTGAACCTTTGATATTTATTTCTGAACTGTTTGATATGAAACCTTTGAATTAAATCTTTTCTATGAATCTACAAACCTTTTGATTATGGACCTTTGATATGACCTATTGAACGTTGATTTGAACCTTATTCTAAACCTGGTTATAAACTCTTGTTTGAAACTTAATTTGAACTTTGATATAAGTATTAATCTGATATACTTTTTCTAAACCTGGACTTGAATATTGCTATAAACTCTGGTATAAACCTATCTGATTTCTGAACCTCTGATATACACTTCTGTAACATCTGACATGGACCTTATAATCTGAACCTTTTGACATGACCCTCTTTTTATGACATGATACTTGACCTTTGACCCACGGTTTGATACCCGAGCCACCTCACTAGGCATGAGGGTTTCATGTCCATGTCATTGATGCACCGATGGCATGACTCTAGGGCAGGAGAGTGATGACCTGTCCCGTCCCTGACTTTATTTTATCTGGTGTATATTGGTAGACTCTGGCTACCTGGGGCGTATGGATGCATCCTAGATCTGATTTGATTTTTGTTATCTGTTACTGTTTACTGTTATATATATATATATATATATATATATATATATATATATATATATATATATATAATATATATATAATATATATATATATATATATATATATATATCTGGTGACTGATGGTGTGTGCGATACACGTCTTTCACATTATCTGGGAGCTGATCACTCCAATTGATACATGAGGACACCCCTCATATTATCTGGTTACTTGAAGAGGCATCCCCTCTAGACTACTTATCTGGTTACATGATTATTATATTATCTGTTCTGGGCTCGTGGTGGATTTCTGTTTTCCTATAACCTTTACTTATCTTTTTCCTTATACTTTCTTCTTCACTCTTATTCCATTATTTATCTCTGTACCCTGATTATATCTGTATGATCTGTATTCCGGATTTTCTTTGTACTGCTATCAGTTACTGCTTTTGTTATCGATATATCTGTTCACTGAGCTCTCGTAGCTCAGCCGCATTTCTTTTCCTGCGGCAGGTTTTAGTAGGAAGCTGGGAATGAGTGAAGAGTGTACCTTTGGACTTAGAAGATTTGATAGCTATTCTGGATTAGAGTTGACTAGAAGATAATGTATTTTAGAATTAGTGTTTTTGGAAGTTCTCATTTGTAACCTTGAAGTTGCAGTATTTCGTTGTAACCTTTGAGATTTTTGTATTACTGTAGATGTATGCTTTGTTTTGTTCTGATATGAATCCATTATTGTGATATCTTTACCCTTGTCGGGTTGGGGTGTTACAGCTATTTTTTTTGTTCTTTTTGCAGTTGATGCAGTAGCTGAAAGTGAATTTCCACCACGTGTTACAACTACTAGGCACTACCGCAGGCGCACATGGGGTACTATAACTATTCATCTATTCACTCTCAAGGATATACGTATATGCAACATGTTGTTGTACCTTATGTACTTTATTATATGTTTGTTGTTGATTCAGAGCAAACGCGCACGGTGGATTCCCGACCAGCGGGTTCGGCTGTGCGACACTCTACTGCGCATCGTACAGGTACACCTTCAGATACTGTCAATCTAATTTATTATTTGTTATTTCTTTTCACTTTTATTCTGTCTCAACTAACCTCACCTATTCTCTGTTTTCTACCTTTATAGGCCAATCACATGCACCAAATTCGCAATCAACGGCCTCAAATTATGCACTGCAGAAGGAAACGGCGATCAACAAGTATTTTTATCCCCCCAGGTCTGTTGTCTTTTCCCCTTTTGGCTCGCCATCATATAACATAATGACCTCTTGGTATCATATATTTCATTATGAGCCGTTGAGCAATTTATACAAAAGGTGTTATGGCATTGCTAAACTTGATTATTTATTGCAGAGTACATGTATAAAGCCATTGACGCCCTACATGTTACAGCTCATCCAATGACTCAGTTTACTATTGGTGTTATGGCGCTCCAGCTTTTTTTTTTTTTTTTTTTTTTTTTTTGGCGCTCCAGTTTTTTTTATTTTATGAAATTGCACCATTTTTTTCAAGCAAAATAGGGAACTATTGATAGGAAGTCTAAACAAGACCTAAATTGAAATTACAATTATGATGGAGGCCTCCACATTGGCTTGACAAAATAAGATGACATTGAATTAGGATATCTTAATAAGACCTAAATGTGGATCTCTAAATAACACCTAAATAAGATAAATATGTTCTTCATTATATGCTATTAGACTTAGAAAGTAATGCGAAATTCAAGTGATTTATGTGTGCATTGGTGCTGTATGCTGGATTAAATTGAAGAACTTTTATGAGGGATTGATGTAGATGGAATTATTAAAAAAATGTTTAGGAGGGATTTTGAAAACATGCAGTTTTGGTTGTTACTTTTGCTGTCAAAATGAGGTATTTAGTTGTTGATTTTACTGTCAAAACAAGGGTCGTTTGCCTGCAGATTTTGCTATCCAAATAAGGGTTGTTTGGCTGCTATTTTCGCTTTAAAAAATGGAGTGTTTAGGTGTTGTTTTTCTGTCTAAACAAGGGCTGTTTGGTTTTTGTTTTTTATATAAAAACAGGGTGTTTGGTTGCTATTTCTACTGTCAAAACATGGGGTGTTTGGTTGCTATTTTAGCTGTCAAAAGTGATGGGAGTTTGGTGGTTGTTTTTTGATGTCAAAACATGGATATTTGGTTGTTTGCTTGGTAGAACTATAGGTAGCTGGTTAACATAAATGTATGGTGGTGCTCATCTATCTTAACCAGCTTGGTAGTTGTTCCCGTTAAATATTTAGCATACCTGTTTGATGTTCTCTTATAAGTATAACTAAATGTTTAGCACTTGGTGTTGGGGCATTTTAATTATAAAATGAAAAAAATTGGTTTCAAGATACATATTGGTGTGGGAGCATTTTATACAATAACTGATATAAGCATAAAGAGTAATATATTTTGATATTAATGTTTGCTGCTGTCTATAGTTCATTTTTCCTAGGTTCATTGTGTACTAAGAATTTATTTTGATATTAGAATTTATATTTTGATATTAGAATATATACTAAGAATGTAACATGCCAAGAATTATTATTATTATTATTATTATTATTATTATTATTATTATTATTATTATTATTATTATTATTATTATTATTATTATTATTATTATTATTATTATTATTATTATTATTTTAAGTGCCTCTGTATTTATCTCAGTTTTCATTGACGTACAGGCTATTGGCTTGGAAAGGCATAAATTCAAGCTTCAATAAAGGGGATTAAAGTGTGGGGTTACATTGCAAAAACGTGCGGTCGGGTTCTTCTTAAATCCACCCCATTGGATGCTACTTTTATCTGTATTAAATTAAGGTCGTATTACTACTAATTTAGAATTTAGAAGCTGAGCAAAACATTACGCAATAATGTATTATCTTACTTTGAAGTGAAGTCGTTATACTGTTTTTGTACATTTAAAGTTTAAAGTATAACGCGGTCGTTTTGTGCAGATGTACGGGTTCTTGGTTTGCATTAGCATTCATGCCGCCTCTTGGAATCAAGGCACTAATGGATCGACAGGTTATGGATCTTTCTGGCGCTGAATTGCGAAAAGTTGCGCTCGCCCTGTGTGTTGCCAATGTGACTCGTTAACGGGGATTGCATAAACCCTCTTCAGAAGCTTCATGGTCATGTTTACATGGGCAAGCTTTTAGTTCCAAACGCTGGTATAACGTTGATTTAAATTCCAACTTGCTTAGTTGTGTGTCTTTGTAGATATAATAATCCTTATAAATTTACAAATTTTTTAGTATTGCGATAGTCACAATAATCCTTATAAATTTATTTATATTTTAGCATTGCGATAGTGACTGACCCTTATTGGGAGTTGAATTCAATAGGCAAAAAAAAAAAAAAAAAAAAAAAAAAAAAAAAAAACTACTTATAAACAGAACACCACTTAAATGTAGATAATAGGTGACTTTTTCATGCTCTTAGGTGATTGTGTTTAGAAACAGAACATCAACGTAAACATACGACATAAAACATCTGTTAAATCTATAATTATGTTAGTCTGAGACTTCTCCTTTGACTTGAATATAATCTACTTTTTTCTGCCGTTAATTTCAGGTCAAAAAAATAAAAGGCATCAGTCCTGTTCCAACAAGCTTGGTTCAACCGATGACACCAAAAAAAAAAAAAAAAGGCCTCGATCTCCCGAAAATAATCCTATCCTTGGTGAGTTTTCTTACCTTCATTTATATTCATATTAGAGGTGGTAAGATGGACGGGTCATTTGTTTTTCATTCATCCTGGAAGCTACTTGCAGGCAATATGAGGAAAATAAATGCAGCACTAATCGTTGCTCCAAAAAGGATATTGGGTAGACTACCTAAGTTAAAACCCAAAATTCTCGAGAATCCAGTCACAGGTATGCTTAAAACTTCCGAAACTCTTGAACGCAAATACAAATTTGATATTGTCTAAAAGCATTCGAAAAGAAGGAAGGGTATCTTACTTTTTTACTGCCCATGAAATGATGGTATGTTTTTCGAATCTTGATTATAAGACTTTTTGGGTTCCAATATTGCAGCCCCTATGTTAGCGGTGGTAGACCACGATGACGACAAGAAATCAAATAACAATTTGAGCTACGTCAGTGTGGTTCAATGATTCAGTGGCCGGGTCACAACATATTGAAGTTCAATTGTGTGTGGCTCAATGGGTGTGTTCAGGGGGTGTGTTCAGGAGGTCAACCTATCAAGTGAGAAAGTACTGTAGTATATAGTCAACCAGTACTCATGACTCACGCCAAACAATTTTTATCAAACTAATTTCTTTTATAATGTGTTGCAGCTTTCAGCCTGCAAGAGGCGTAAGAGCCATGAAAACCTCAAATACGAAGAATGGGTATCGACTGTTGTAGAGTCCAGTAAGCACAACCGTTAAAAAAAGTAAGCATAACTCATAAGTGGCGTTGTGGCCACTAGTACAAAACTGGGATTTCGTCACACCAAAAATGTGTGACGATATGCATATAGTCACACACGTTTTTTTTTTTTTTTTTTTTTTTTTTGTGTCACGAAAGGTCGCGCCATCGTAGGTGGCATATGGTCACATTGTTTAGTTTGGGGCCGTTTTCATTGAAAAAAAGTGACCAAAACCCGAATATGTATGACAAATTAGGCACAAGTTTTGTTGGATTAATCAGTTTTGTATGACCGTAAACACTTTATAGTCACACAAATGTTTTTTGAGAGTAACTATTGTTCGTCCTTTGGCCACATAAATATATAATATATGTGACATTTGAGATGATTTATTCAAGTAAATGTGTATTTTGTGTGAATATTTTTCGTCCTATGGCCACATGAATATATAATAAATGTGACGTTTGTGATGATTTAGTCACACAACGTGTGTTGTTTTTTTGGAGTTAGTCACATACAATTTAAAAAACAGTGGCCAAAAGTGTTAATAAGTGTGACCATATGCTGTTTAAAGTGAAGAAATGTGTATTTTGTGTGACTATTGTTCATCCAATGGCCACTTGAATTTTATGTTTGTGTGGCCTTTTGTAATATTTAGTCACACAAAGAATGTTTGTTTTGGGTATTTAGTCACATACAATTAAGCAAAAAGTGGCCAAAAGTGTTAATAAGTGTGACCATATGCTGTTTAAAGTGGAGAAATTTGTATTTTGTGTGACTATTGATCATCCAATTGCCACATGAATTTTTTTTTTTTTGTGTGTGACCTTTTGTAATATTTAGTCACACAACGAATTAACAAACAGTGACCAAAAGTGTTAATAAGTGTGACTATATACATCTTTTAGTCACATTTAAGAAATCAATATATATCAAAAAAAATTCAAATATATATCAAAATAAATTCAAATACAATAAAATTGGAATGTATATAACTGAACCAAATATAAAATTGGACCTCCTTTTATACACCAAGGAGTACTAGTCAGCTACAATACTTTCCTAAGTATCTATAATCTTTTCCATAAACAACTAATACATACCATATAAGCAGTACTAACTATATGAACCAACAGTACTAACTTATAACTAACAATTGTAACTAATACACTAGTAGTATTAACTTCGAGCAGTGTTAATCTCTGAGCAGTCTTAACTTTGTACTATCAGTACTAACTTCGAGAAAGACTCTGTTTTCATCATACCTCTGTCTTCTCAAGCTTCTCAGTTAAACTTGCAGTTATTAGCAGCTGTGAATTATAAAGTTCCTGGAGCTCCATCATTTGCTGTCTTGATTATACCTTGCCCCTATATTTGTTATCAAGTTCCATGCGCTCGATTTTTTCAGCCATTGCCTGGATCACATAACCAACGAAACAAAATCAGTAGGAGTTCAATAGTAAGAAAAATATGTCTTAAATTGAGCACAATACAAAAGATCGTGCAAAAATTACCTTCTTCTCCTCTTCTTCCAGAAGATATCTTTCTTTTGGTATGTAGATACCATTTTTCTCTCTAGCAGCATACACCTCTGGTCAAGCAACAGTTACGGAGATTGTTAATAATGGACTAAGGTAGGTTAAATGAGGGATAAGTTCATAAGAGTAGTAATTTAACAACCTTGCTTAAGCCGTTCAATTTCAGAATACAGATCCTTCATAATTGCAGACTTCATTAGTTTCTGATTGATCTGTAATAAGAAAAAGAAAAAGTTCAGTCATTAAAGTTAAAAAAACGAGAAGCTTATCAAAGAGTTATAAAATATAAATGCTTAATATAGCAAGAAGAGAAAATGAATGAAACAGCAAGAACATACAGTTACATCAGGCACACCAATTATATCCATATTCCAATGGTAGTATGTGTTCACGACGACGTCCCCTGGTCATATTCTCAAGCTCGGGCCTCAACGCAACTCGGCGATTTCCTCGATCCTCAAAACAGTATAGCTGCACCATCAACACATATCATTTTCAGTTTAACTTTTATACGTTGTACTATGATGTTCCGTATTATATTGTCATTTCAATTTATTTTTTATTGTTTATCATTGCATTCCTGTCGTAAAGATGTCACTATTCAAGTCTTACATACCCACTTGCATATAAGAGTCTATGCAAAAATGAAAAACTATAAGAAAAGAAAAACCATGCAACAAGAATTACTAAACCTGATCTCTTATTTCCTCGCCAGCTTTTCGTATATAAAGAGCATCTGTTTCTAGCACGGGATAGTCAACCTCTTCAAATCCAAACAGTAGTGAAACCTAATAATATGAAAAAGCCGGTTACCGTACTCATTATTTTCAATCAAAAGACATGCAAAAACACCAAATACATGCAATTATGAAAACTCAAAACTCTAACTTAGAGAGACTACAAAGTTATGTGCACATGTTACACCGACTATACAAGCCACTTGTTTAAAAGCCTCGTCAGATAGCCTTGGCGCTGGACACGTGACTTTGCAATTTAATCGCTCAAAAATAGTGAACGTATCTCGTTACTTCACCGAGTCAGGATATAGGCACTTATCTGACATTATGACCAATATAACCTTACGCACTTAGCCACACCGAATCAAGAAGTTGATTTTCACTTAGTTTGATAGAAAATTACATCTAATCACGGTCAGATTACTCACACCTTGGTTCACGTTAGAATGTGAGATTTTGTTACACCGAGACTAACAACCATATAACGCTAATCCAACGCCGAACATACTTAAAAAGGATTATTTATCACTTAATAATACATTATCATAAACAATATGAAGCAAATGAAAACAACTACCTGTTTGAAGTTATTAAAGAGCTGAGCCAATTGCGTATTGATAAACCTTTAAGTTCATCATAGACTTATGATGATGAGCTCCTTGCATCATTGCCAAATAAAGTAGTGCAATTTACTAATTTACAAGACACTTTATCATTGCCAAATAAGAAGATTTTATAAGTGATATTAAAAACCTGCTGACGCATTTCCTCCACTGAACGTAATCCAAACATGCCTCGCTCTCTACAATTTTCACCAACTTCATCTTCAGAAAGTGCATCCACACCACCCTTTGATTGAATCATCTTATCACCATTTTAAATCTGCAAAAGAGTAGACAAAAAGTCCCACCTCAAAACATCTTCGCTGCTGATCTAGCTTGCCCCATACTATACCCTATACAAGAGACATTAAAAATCAATGAAGGGTAAATTACCTTGTTTGCCTCGGCTAGTGTGAGCATCGTGAGTTGCTTTAGCTTGAGGACCTGATCAGGTGTCAACTATGGAAGACTGCTAGCGTTATTACGGCGAAAGAGAGTACCCACGTAAATATGTAGAATCTACCCCCCGACTCTCGCACCAATGTTACTCGACCAGTCCTTGCCACCTTTATATCAAAATGCAACCAGCAGACGTTAGGAGGGAAATGATACAATACATTAAAAACATCATACAAACACCTTGCATAATGAAAATGCAACAGGCAATTTACATGAGTTATAGAGGTCAAAATTTGTTACAAACCTCACAAATTCCAAAGGATTCTAATAACTTTTGTAGTGCAAACATCTCATTGAAGTCTCCTGTGAGCTGCGATATAAATAGTGGAAGATATCAGTAAGAGAAAACCGCAAGCATCTAAAGGTAAATCTACATATCACTTTTTCACTTTTTACTGCTACCTCAACATGTGCTTTATAATTTGAGGAAAATATAATTGCATTACTTGTTACATGAACGCAAGAATTGAGTAACAAAATTACTTGTAGTGTAATAGTGTGATCAGAAACATCAACAGTCTTGGCTCGAAAGATGGCAGCAATGTCCAGGACATCCCTACGAGCAGTAGAATTTGCAGCAACTTTGATCAACATTAGCTCACGTTCTGCAAATGGAAAATATGTGATATCTTTTACCTGAAATAGTAATAGTATATTATTTCGTTAGATCAGAAGTTTTCCAGTGGAAATCACAATCGACAATTTTTCAAGAATTTGAAGTCGTTGAAACTGAAACAAAATCCCACCTCATGAACATCCACCAATTTGTGAAATTGTTGAACCAGCTTGCCAATAGACTCATCTGTGCCATGAATCACAGTTGTAATGCGAGATAGACCCTCAATTTCAGTAGGACCTACCGCAAGACTCTATAAACAACCAACTGCAAACACAATTCTTAAGTATCAATAAAGAAAGCATGTGGGTAACCCTATGGTCAAATGGGGGTGTAACACCCCCATTTTCGATATACACAGCGGAATATAAGTTGGGGTATTACTTCAGGTATCGTAGTTATGAAAATAAAAAACGACTCGAAAAGAGACGTTTTAGATAAAATTGTTATAATTCATTTATTTAAATCAGAGTTACATAATAGAGGTCCCAGCGGGAGGTTTTGAAATACGTTATAAAAGTTACATTATTTGTTGAATGATAACAAAATTGACACCCTTTTTATAAGAAGAAAGTCCATTGTCACTCCGTGCCAAGTCACGCTTTTAGTTACCTGAGATAAAACATGCTAAAAAGTCAACACAAAGGTTGAGTGAATCCATATCGTTTAAAGTTATAATCAGTTGAACACAAGCTAAGTAGAAAGTAAATCAGTAATATTGCAGTTCAGTATATTGCTCTAAGTCTCATGACACGCAAGACGTTAACACGATGGACATCATAGTAATGAACTATTGATGTAAATCACTACATAATTAAATGTAGCAATTATGCCCTCGAGTAGGAGCTTGCCGTGCTCTTTATTAAACGTTTTCAAATATAAGGTGCATTTGGTTACCTATCTGGCTAACACAAATGGGATGTCAATTCCAATAGATCTATTCACTATATTCGTGCTCACCCAAAAGTGATTAATGGTTCATGATTGAGGGGCTTTTAAGAGGCAACAGTTAAACTTAGGCAATATCAATCAGGAT
The DNA here is from genome assembly GCA_021014915.2 of Artemisia tridentata subsp. tridentata. Lineage (NCBI taxonomy): Eukaryota > Viridiplantae > Streptophyta > Magnoliopsida > Asterales > Asteraceae > Artemisia > Artemisia tridentata. Next base: position 204,122,174 of record CP139508.1, read on the forward strand.
AGCATACAGAAAAATACTTGTGTTCGGTTTATAGCTTGTATTTCCCCACAACTTTGGAAAACGTATAAAAAAAGTGGGACTATGAACTCACCTTAGCAGTCCGGATGGAAAACAAGTTAAATATAGTTGATAAACGTCTCCGGCACGCGACCTGGGTTGGTATGTCGAGTTTCAGTAATCTTATTCAAACATATATGAGTTTTAGTATTCGTTTCGTAATATTTTGGTTGACGAATAAATGTTAAAATGAGACAACATGAAGTCTCTTCAAAGTTGGTGGATGATAAGATTTTATCTTATTTTTCATTTTTATGTTTCCGTTTGTTTGTTATCGAGATAAATGTATTTCGTTTACTAATTTTAATATATAAATATATTCAAAATATATTTCTAATAATAATTATATAATGTTACGCTTTTTACCCTTATAGTTTTATATATTGACAGTTTATACCCCTGAACTTTCATAAAATGACAATTTTTACCCCTAAACTTTCATAAAATGACAATTTTTACCCTTGAACTTTGGTGAGATGACAGTTTTTACCCTTGTAGTTTCAAAAATGACAATTTATACCCACAACTATAAGTCGATGGCAAAAATAGTCCTTGTTTTAATAACTTTGAGATATTTACATTTTTGGCCCAATAAAACTCCAACTTTCGAATTTGGCAGGTTTTCCTCTTAAACTCTATGTCGATTTCAGTTTTAGCCCTAGTTATAAAATCAAGTGAAGTTTTGGCAGTTTATACCCTCAAAGCATTTTTGCTATTTCATTCGTGGTTCTTATTTTATTTTAATGCGTTCTATGCTTCGGGAAAAGACGCGACTTGCTATGACTCTTTTATGCACGTTATTATAAGTTTGTAAACATCTTATTTACAGCTTTTTAGCTCATGATTCGAGCTTATGAGCTCGAATCAATTAAAAAGGGACGTTCGAATGCAGTGTACGACAAGGCAGAAGAAGACTTGAATAAAAATGAGGCGACATGAGATTTTTACAACGTTCTTGATCCCTTAATTATTTAGCTAGGGTGTCTTTAAGTTGGCAAATTTTTAGAATTTTTGAGTGTCGTTTGAAGGTTGAAATAATTAACCCAAGTTGGGTGTTTGGGGGTTGTTGCAAAAAGAAAAAGAAAAGGAAAAGCGAATTGGTTTTTGAGTCTTAAGTGTTCCAACTAATTTTTAAAGCATGTTATTATGATCTTAAGCATATTTAATCTATCTCTTAAAAGTTTTATTGCCTCTTGATTAACAATGCTTAAAAAAAATTAGGGTGTGTTTTGTTTAGCTCGATAGAAAGAAAAAGAAAAGTAAATTTTAGTTTTTGATCTTGTTGGCTATTAGAGTTTATTTAGTATCATTTTTAAGAGTATTTAAAGTGTACGAAAGTAATGAGAAAGGGCTAAGTATACTTACAAGTTGTTAGTTCGATTTATGGAGGAAAACGACTAAGTGGCTCCTAGGCGATACCAAGGCTTTTCCTTCCTCCTAGCTTCTTCAAATTCCTTCTTAACTTCTATTTGGGACTTCTAGATTAGTGGGATAGGGAGTGTGGGCTGTTTTGGTGATTGTCGAATTATGGGGTGAAAAGAAAATATAGATGTGTCGATCTATATATAGAGGAAGAATTCTAGGGCTTCTAGTCACCTTGTGGTGTGTGAGGGGGACAAGGTGAGGTAGATTAGTGAGGCTTGTGAGGTGATATGTGGTGTAGATGAAGGTGGCGTGAGGTTTTGGGAGGGTGGTGATGTGGTTTCATCCTAGACCAAGGAAACTAACTACTTTCTTTAAATTGTGGTAAAAATCTAGGAGACAAGGCTATGTGGAAGTATTTGGAACATAGAAGGAAGTTTATGGTGCAAGACATGCTTAGGGGTTAGTGAGGTAATGGTTTGGTTAGTGATGCGTTAGAATCGAACTAAGGAATTAGGAGTAGGGATCGAATGGCTTTAAGGGTGGTACATAGGCTATAGGGTATTGTACACTAGGGTTTAGGGAAGTAACAAGATCTATTCAGGGTTATGTTTAAGTATTTGTTGGATAGAAAAATAATTAGGGTTTGTATATATTTTATTTGTGTCGAATTGGTGTAGAAAGAAAAAGGAAATCGTGTGGTGCTTTAAAGGGTTGTACTATAGGCTTGATAGGATTGTACTAGGGTTTAAGTAGTATAGAAAATGTATTTTCATTATTTAGTTAGGTTAAATTAAATATAAGTTAGTTTTATTAGGTTTATAAGTATATAAATGAAAATTTTGGTTTCTATGCATTGGACACTTGTACATTAGGTTTAGGGACTTGTACTTTTAATTAGTGACTTTAAGAAATCTATTTTTAAGGCTTGTGCATAAAAGACATGGATAATGTGCTTTAAAATAGGTACATTGAGGTTTATAATGTGAATATTATGTTGTTATGCATAAATGACTTGTACCTTGGCTTGAGAGACTTGTTCACGTATAATTTGTAAAAATCTTATATATATTAATTAGGTTTTGTGATTTTATTACATAAAATCATAGTTTAGTGAATTTAGGGTTTGTATCGGGAGTTATAGTGAATTTAGGGTTTCTATGCTTTAGGGGCTTGTACATTAGCTTGGATGAGTTGTACTTTAGTGTTTTAGGGTTTAGTTATTCATAATTATTGTTATAATAATTTAGGGTTTCGTGAAAACTCTAATAAGTAAAAAAAATATTTAGTTTGAACGTTTATTAATCGTACGTTAAAGAATTAACGTAAAGTGGCAAATGAGATATCGTAAAGTTTCATACTTGACATATGGAAATGTTTATATAAGATAAACATTAAGTAAGTTGATGTAGGTCCGCGTGTGAGCACGTTTATCGAGGATGTGAGTTACGTCACATAAGATAGTAGTCATGATCAGATAAAAAAAAATTATACGTAGGAAATGGATAAGTATTCTTTATTTAGAATATGAAATAGTTTGTTACAAAGTGAAATTTTTACAGTGGTTACAGTATTCCCCCGTTGAAGGGAATCTCGTCCCGAGATTCAGTTTGTGTTGGTCGAAGTATGGGGGAAAAAGGTGTGGGTATCTTACCCGTATTTGATTTTCTTGTTTCTAGGCGAATTTTGGTCTTTTCTTAGGTTTCCGTCTAACCTTAATGATGGGAACACGACTTCAACACATGATAATAGGGTAGTCTGAGATTCTAACTTATTCGATTAGTGAGTGTGAAAATGAGAAATCGTATAACGATTTGACCGGTGATGTGAGTTTGATATGCTTAAAATGCCTAAAGTTTAAAAATAATATTATATATAATATTATCTTGTTTTTATGTCATTTAAATCCAATAATATCGTTTCGCTATCAGTCCTTGATTATATTTTTAGTCCAAAAAGGGTTGTCTAGGAATTTCCATTTGGTACTCAAAAGAATGTAATTTCGTTAGTTTATTCATACTCGATGAAATAAATTTGAATGTCTCGCCACCTAATAACTCAAATGACTGTGAATAGTAAATTATAACGGTCATGAACAGTAAATTATAATGGCTATGAACAGTAAAATGTAACGGTCATGAATAGTGAAATAACGACTAGTTTTCCCCCTATAAATACCCCATTTTTAATCCTCATTCTTCCACCACCAAATTCTCTCAATAAAATCTTAAAATGCCGCATCTTATCACAATCTTATCAATCGTGTATGTTGTTCTTGCGATTACCTATTTGGCGTATGTTCCTAATGAAGATTACGCATTCTTGGTTTGTGTTCTAGCGGTCCTTATGCCAATTGTGATCCTCGCTATTGGTGTAGACAAGATATGGGGGTAATAGTCTCGAGTTAGGGTTATTTAAAATGAGCCTTTGTTGTATTTCAATGTAATCCTTAATAAAAGTGAAATAAAACTTGTTTGTCTTTATGTTTAAGATCTAGTCTTGCTATCGTGTGTAATGGTTTGTTATTTTTATCGTACAGAATAATCAAGGTGATACATCCCGTGGTGACTCTCGCTATTACTGGGTTGGTGGTGGTCTTTGTTGCTATGGCGGGTCAACCTATTGGCGATTCTATACCTTTCCTTGTAATCATTGTAACATTAGCACTGCCGTTGCTAATTATGTCGTTATGTAAGAATTTTCGTGGATTCTAATAAAATTTATGCTATTTGTGTTTTCCATAAATCTTTGTGAATTCTTGGGGTTCTAATGTTTTTGTACTTTTGTCAATTTCCTATCATAGAGGTAATGGGTAATAGGTGCAGGTATCTATTGAGGGTGGTTAAAAAGGGATGTTTATGAATAGTTTGTTTTGTCTCAAAATTTTGCTTTTGAATGAAAATTGTTATTAGGAAATCTGAAAAGATAACTGATCCATTTATGACATGATTCTTCCTAAATTATACATAGTTGATCAGGCTATGTACAATTTATGACCAAATGATGTGATGCTTGGCTCAGTTACTGTGGTGTTTATGCTCTTTAAAAAAAAATTAGAGGGTGTTCAACTTGTCGTTTTTTAAAATAACAACATAATTATTTTTCAAAAGAATAAGAAAAATTTTGTTCATACTACGGTGATGAGTCAAGAATTTCTAGGGTGATAATAGGATTTCCTTAAAATGAGTCTTAGGGTTCGTGTGAGAATCCTACAGAGTGGTAATAGTCTATTGTTCGGTCAGAAATAATATTAACCAAATTTCTAGTGAGATGACAGTGTATTGTTACGTAGTGACTATGAACAGGGCAAATAGAATAGAAACGTAGATTGTGATTATTACGGAAATATTACAAGATAGAGATTTCTTACGGAAATATTACAAGATATATATTAATTAGGGTTTGTGATTTTATTACATAAAATCATAGTTTAGTGAATTTAGGGTTTGTATCAGGAGTTATAGTGAATTTAGGGTTTCTGTGCTTTAGGGGCTTGTACATTAGTTTAGATGAGTTGTACTTTAGTGTTTTAGGGTTTAGTTATTGATAATTATTGTTATAATAATTTAGGGTTTCGTGGGAACTCTAATAGGTAAAAAAAAAATATTTAGTTTCAACGTTTATTAATCGTACGTTAAAGAATTAACGTAAAGTGGCAAATGAGATATCGTAAAGTTTCATACTTGACATATGGAAATGTTTATATAAGATAAACATTAAGTAAGTTGATGTAGGTCCGCGTGTGAGCACGTTTATTGAGGACGTGAGTTACGTCACATAAGATAGTAGTCATGATCAGATAAAAAAAAATTATACGTAGGAAATGGATAAGTATTGTTTATTTAGAATATGAAATAGTTTGTTACAAAGTGAAATTTTTACAGTGGTTACAGGCGGTTAGCTAATCATGTGAAGTCTAAAGTTGATTTAGTCACAACTTACAAGATTGGATATATATCATATAGAACGGGAGCTCTATCACAACCAAAAGTGAGTGTTTTGCCCATTACCAATCCTCCTATTGAAGTGAGGAGGTAACTTGATTCCATGGATCGAGAGATCGTTTTTTAAGTTCACAATGTGTTTCCAAGGACCCGAGGGCAGCCTAGAAGTGGAGGGGAGATTGAATCCACCATGGTTACCATGGATGAAACAAATGATTTTACACCATGTTGCATTAACGCGGTTGAACCAGGTCTGTAAGTAAGGATGTGTACGTTATCTATTTCAAGTAGTTAGTTCAACATTCAATATTTTCATTTCTGCGTCAATCATAGACTCAACAGTCCAACAATTGCTGACCGAATGAGAGTACATCTATTATATGCTTATTGCTAAGATACAAACGAACCCTTATTGTTTAAAAAGACAAGACGTGTTAGATCTGTTACCTGAAAATAATCATACATGCCCACAGCAGTCAATGCTTTTGCGACTCTCAGTTTTGTTTTATCATTGGTCAGGTTGAATCGTCCAAGGCCAAACGCCACATCTTCTTCCACAGTAGGCATCACCACCTAATTCGAGATCATTAAAATTACAAATATGAGTACTCTTAACATAGTTCACGTCCATATTCGGCCATTTTGAAAACAATATTTGACATGCCTATGGATGCATCTACACCAAACACCCAAAAATGCATGTCTCTCCATTTCATTATGCTTACAACTTAAACGAAACTTGTTCATATATAATCATATAGAAAGAGCATTTACAGATAATAATATAAACATAAAAAAGACAAAAAACGACTTACTTGGTGATCTGGATTTTGGAAAACAAAACTTCTAGGCTTCCTCACATACATGAAACCAACTGTTGGGCTAAGTAGATCTGCCAGTATCTGTGCATAATAATAACTCCATGTCACATTGTAGCAGAACTCATGATGTGCAACTTAATACATCATAAATCACAGTCCAAATCCAACGTTATTCATAATAATCTCATATTCTCATTTGATCCTACACATTAATCAAACTATAACTTTTGTACCAAGCAACAATTGCAGTACTAATTAATATGCACCATTTTGTTTCTATATTTCGAGATATTAAAGAAACCAATCCCGTTTTAAGATTATTTAACACACTAGAATCATAAGCACACGGTAAAATTATTGCACATGTAACATAATCACAAAAGAGTATAAGTATATTCAGAAACAGTTTTAGGCTACAAATTAGCATTATACTTTACTTCATATCCCGGTATGCGAACTAAAAACTGTCCCATTTAATGTTGCAAAACGCCTAAACAACATAAAAATTAACACAAAAGAAAAACTTTAGAACACAGCTACATACATCAATCCAATCCTTCAAACTTTAACATATAACACCACAAAAAACTCATAAAATGAAATCCAACAAATCCAAAACACATTAACAACCAACAAATCACCACAAAAATCGCAAAAACATGAGAAATCAAAGATGTACATTCAAATTAATATATTTGGGAGCACTCTTTGCACCTTTAAGAAGTAGATGAATCACCGAAAAGGGCATATAATAAACGACCTGTAGAAACAAAACCAACAATCAATAGTAGAATCAAAACCAACAATTAATTGGTTTCATAATCCAAAACTAACAAAGCATTAGTAACATCCTGTTTACTCAACTAATTAAAGAAGGTGGATGCACATGCAGGTGCAGATGTGGTGGTGGTGCGAACGGTGGTCTTGGTGCGAATGTGGTGGTGATGCGAGCGGTGGCGTTGGTGAGGAGAGTGTGGAAAAAGGAATGGTCGCCGGAGGAGGTATAAGGAAGATGAAGACTAAAAGTATTATCGGTTGTGTGAAATGCAAAGTAAAAAAATATACTTGTACTTGTTTGTTTACACATCACGAGTGTCAAGGCTTGAGATAGAAGAAGACCAGATCTATCTAGTTTTGGTTCAGTGAAATATTTGAGAAAGAGGGCAATTTGACTTTGGGGAAAAATTTAGGCGGGGGGCTTGTGAAAAGTTGAGAGGGAAATTTTATTTTGGGAAAAACTATGTGCAGCACATGTATATGATTTAGTCACTTTTAAATAATGTGTGACAAACTTGACTATATGATTTAGCCATATACACAATTACTTCATGTGACCATATATGGATTTTGGTCACACAGTTCAATTGTGTGACATATATTTGTCACATATGTATATATATAGTATGACTAATGTTTCAAACTTATTTGTATCTGTCACACGTCCCAAATTATAAGTGACTAAATAATCAAAAAAAAAATAAAAAAAAAATCCAGTTACCTCTAGTCACATAAATATTCAAATGTGTGACAATGAAATTCCGAAATGGTCACACAAGTCGGATCAAGTGTGGCTGTTTATTTTATTCTGATACATTTAGTCACATAAATATGTGACTGTGTGGCCGTTCAAAAAATAGCATGTGTGACGAAATCCCAGATTTGTACTAGTGGGCAAAAACGGCCTGCTCAGAGATTTGGTTACAAAGGGTTGGCTAAAGAACTTGCGTTGCTCTAATATCACGATGTTGTTATGGGTATATCACAATTGCTGTCATAAATGACATTTTGTCTGTCATTCATGTAACTAATAAACCATAATTTTGTGACTTAATCCTGACTCAAATAATCATTTTATACTGCAGTTGCTGTCAAAAAAACAAACAGCCAGAACTCAAAATCGTCAACCGACTTCCGAGGACCAAAGTTAGCGCTGTATGATATGTGGTTTGTCACCTGAAAAGTAACGTTATAATAAATGGAGTTGCTCAAACCGGTAAGTAGCATTCTTGGATTAAAATAATTGCCTTTTATATGATCAATGTTTTTTGCCGCTTCTTTTAGTTTGGCTCAGGTACCTACCTACATCACTGTTACTCAAAACATGTTATTACGTTCAGGGGCGGAACTACATGTAACCCAGGGGTAGCGGTCACTACCCCTGAACTTTTACCCGGTAGTGGAATTTTTGGCCATTTTTTTACGTTTTTTGGCGATTTTTGGCCATTTTTTGGCGATTTCGCTACCCCTGAAACAAATTTTCGCTACCCCTAAACAAATTTTCGTATTTCGCTACCCCTGAACTTGGCTCCTAGTTCCGCCACTGATTACGTTACCACACTTCTAAATGTATTCAACCATATAAGAATCACATGCACTTGATAAAATTTGGTTGACTAAATATGTCAAATGTTTGTAAAAGACATGTAGTTTTAATTGTTAATTATCAAAGTTTCTATGTTTAAGTTATATATGATCTTCGTTTGCATTCTTGCTGATATGGAATATTTTGTAGAATAATTACACATTATGTGACTCTCAAAATCTTTGTAGTATAAGTTGTTTGCATAGTCGAATAGTTTGAGATTTCTAACTCATGTAGTGAATCATCGATAAGAAAAATCTAATGCCATTCCCATCTATGATACATGTGCAGGTTCAGGAAGATTGCTCAATTGAGAAACCAGATTAAGATTTACTCTTGAAACAACAGAAATGATTGATCTTTATGAAATGCAATTTGTAATCTTTTTAAAGTCTTTAAGCATTATTAGATATGCACAGCTCTAAATGTGTTCCGCCACAAAACCTTCACAATAATGTAATGACATGCTTTTGTAATAACTCTTTTAGTATCGTGTCATGTTAGTATCGTGTCATGTTTATATTGGTTACTAATTGTTGAACATCGATGCATTTACTAAAACATGGTAACTTCGTGATTTCTGTTACCCTAACTAGACCCTAACACTCTGACGCAATATGGTAACTTCGGACCTCTTTTTTTTTGGCTAACTTACGTATACAAACACCCCGCGGCAACGCGCGGGCTTATAACCTCGTTGTTACTAAGGGAAATCCATAAGGGCGCATGCGATAAATTTTGGTCCTATATGAATAAGTGATCATATCTCGAACTTCATGGTTTGAGAACCTTCGTTCAACAATACTCCAACTTTTTGCCTCGGTTGGCTTCTCTCATAGTCTCATGTACTATAAATGTACAAGAAATATTTTAGGAAGCTGGTACGAGGTAGCAACGCGACATCGGTAACAATAAATTTAGCATAGAACATGCATGACACTCAAATTTGATCGTTTTTGTGTTGTTACTTTTCGTTGTTGGCCAAACCATATTCTCATATAGGGTAAACTATTTCAATTATATGCGTTTGAATTAAAAAAAGGGTCAATGGCTTAATTGAGAATTAATGCGAACTTTAAGCCTTTTTCCTTGAAGAAGAAAAGTATGAAAAAGAGAACCGTTGGGGTCGTAGGCAATGACGTGTTCAAGTCCAAACATTCTTCCACACACTTCTCAATTTCTTGCAATCACTTCAGACAAATAAAGAGGGCCTGCCGGCTGAACTCCACTAGGGTTCTTCCGGTAGGCTTGGGGCTGATCACCTCGATCGTCTGGGGTCTTCCGGATATCTGCACACAACAGCACACGTTAGGCTCGCCCCGGGTGTTATCCCAGGACCCACCTCCGGTGTGAGAGTAAGTATCTGGTATTCCGAAAGGGCTATCAATCGTAGTGAGGAATTAATGCAGGTAAAAGTGTTAGTTGAGAGCAGTAAATGAGTCGAGTATTTATAGTACTCGACCTTGATACCTGGAATGGCGGCGCCGGATTTTCAGGAGACATGTCCCCGACATAATCCCGTAAATCCTGGGGCGGCGGCGGCGGTGTCTGCAGCTGCCATCTGTCAAAAGGTAAACGCCACCTGTCCTATTACTCACTGTGATATTGGCCGGATGAGTCGTGTTCCTTTCGGTATGTCCGGACGGCCGGATGTCGTCCGGACGGCCAGTAGAGACAGGCCGTTCGGACACATACGTCAACATGTCCCTCCCCAGTGTTGCATTATCGGCTGAAGGTCGATGATGTAATACTTATACAATATCTGTGCGCCTTTCGGTACCTGCAATTTTTAGGTAATACCTTTGGTGCCTTTCGGCATATTTTGTTCGAACATATACACCCATAAGATTAAGATAATACCTTACAGTTGCTTCGCGTTTTAGCCTGCGCTTTCCGATACATGCATGTGATATCGGTATTGCGTTGTTGATAAAGCATTGACGTAATACTGCAGAGATTACCTTGTGGCTTTTCGGCCTAAGTCTTTAGGATCACTGTTGCATTTGTTTTTTTTAGTTTGGCCGATGGCGAAGTGCCTTACAGAGTTGGTGTTGATATGCCGTGGCTTTGATGTGTGGAAGTTATTATTGCATCGTTCCCGATCCTCTTCTGGCTTATAATGTATATTATGCGTACGTTTTTATTTCTTTTGGTGAGCAATCATTGTGTACACCCGACGGGTCAGAGTGCCTTTTTCAATTTATCCGGAGGGCCTTGCCCTTCTGTGCGTAGGCGCTGCGATTATGCCGATGGTACGACATTGCTGACAAACTATGGGTTCACGTTTGACCTTTTCCGAAGGATATGCCGTTAGATTCTAGCATGCCTTACATCATACCGATTTTACCAAGTATCGCCCTAGTGTTTTTATGAGTGTGCCTCTCTCTTTTATTATTATTTATAATTCTGTCACTTTACGGTTGTTCCATGTAGGTCATTGTTGATGGACTGACACGTATGCGCGTGTTTAGTGCGTGTGCAGATTTGCAGCCACGTCAGCGTCTCGCCAAATGTGACATTCCACATCCTGAGTTCTTCCTATAAATAGTGACACTGATGTGTGTTTTTTACTACCGTAATTCCATAATCTTAACTGAGACGCCTTCCGGTATTATTTTCCGAACGATTCTTGCCAATCTGTCCTACATTTTCATACTAGTCTTTCGTCTTTCCAAGGTACGTTTCGAACCATCTCTGTCTTAACTTTATTTTGTTGTTTGGCTGTATCCCTTTTTCCCCCGGCAAAACCGCATCGGCTTTGCCCACTTCTACTTGTGAGAGCTTTCCAGGGGTCCAATTAGAGACACGTGCCTTTCGATGGGGTTAAAGGGTTGTGCATGGGGTTATCACGGATTACGAAATACAGTAGAGAGGGATACCTAGCGTCGTTAGGAATGCACCATATAACATTTTTCGAGGTTTATCCTCGTAGCTTCCATATAAACCCTTCAGTTCTTTTACCTCGAACGCCGATAGGATGGCTTAGGGAACGATAGACCTCGCGTCGTTTGAATTTCCCACGTCGTAGGGCTCTCGTTCGATTGTGGGTATCCCAACTAGTGGGCAACTTCTAGGGGAATCGGGAGGAGGGTTATGCCCTTACGGTCTTTGTCTGTCTCCTTTTATTATTTTAGTTGTGTTTCGGCCTTCGCCTGTGCAACGTTTTGACCATCACCTGCATCCGTTTTTTGCAGCTATCATAATGTCTCAATACCTGAGGAAGCCCAAAGTTAAGAAGGATGTGCCGTTGACCCAGGGGAGTAAGCATCAAGAGAGTCAATCCCAAGGAACGCATACTGCCGCCGTTCCCCAAGCCGTTATCCCTGAGCAGACGGCCGAGACGACCAGAGTCGAAAAGTCTGACCCAAAGGTTTCGGGTTCCCGAAAGAGGAAACCGGGTGAGGATGTTGTCCGCCCCATACCTCAGTCCCAAACACAGGGGACTAGAGTCCGCCTTCACCGTGACGCGTCCGGTGGGGGTACTTTCCGAGAGCCCACTGAAAGCGAGAGTGCTTCGGGCGCAAGAAAACAGCCGGAGGGACCCGATGCTTCGGCCGGAAGAAAACAGCCGGATACCCAAGGGGGTATCGGCGGGTGCTTCACGTCGGAGGCAACTGGTGCTGGCAAGTCTTTCCTCTCTTTTTCTTTATAAAACATTGACCTTCTAACTTTGCATTTACTCCGAAATTGTTGCTTGACTTACTGATTTATTTCTTCTTTTTCCAGAAATGTAGGGGCTTCTTCCGCTGCTGATCCTAACCGCGGGAAGGATAAAGCAACCGGTGAAAGTGAGTCGGCCTCTTTGCATGTGCCAATGTGGAAGGTGAGTAAGGATGACCGCTTGGATAGCTGGAAGGTCTGCCGGGAACTGTTGTTGAACCTACCGACTCCGAAAGAAGAGTCATTTTTGGAAAGTTTGGGGGATGTCGAGGCTGTTCAGAGAGCCTGGAGACTTTTGGGTATGGGGTCCGTTGCTCAGTCCGACTTGTTGCTTCGGTTCGAGAAACTCCTTCATGATCATAGCGAGCTTTACCAAATCCACCAGCATTGTGGAAACCTCGGAAAGAACGGGGGAGAGCTCAAACAACTGAAGATTGAGCATTCCACCTGCCTGGTGAGAGAGTCGGAGTTGATGGGGCAAGTGAAAGAGTTGGAGAAGCTGGTGGAGGATGAGAGGTTGGCCGCAGCAGAACGAATCAGCGCCTTGGAAGCTGATTTGGAAAGAGCTAAGGTTAACCTGAGTGACGAGGTGAAGGACAACGTGGCCCTTCGGGAAGAAAAGAAAGATCTGATTGCCCGGGTGGGACGCACCGAAGGGGAAAGGTTCAGGGTTGTTAAAGAGGTTCTCCCGGAGGTTGTTCGTCGTCTGTTGGGCAGCTATGAGTACAAGAACCATTTGGCAGGGCCCTTCAGCTTGTCCTCGCAGTCCGGGTTTATGGAAGGTGTGGTTGAGGGCCGCGGGCCGGAAGAAGTGGCCGCCATTTTGGCCAAAACGGAAGACCTGGATGTGGATGCTGCGAAGAAACTCAACCCCGCATTTGACGGGTTGTTTACCGCCGAGTATCCTTATATCAAGAAGATCAGCGGTTCCTATCTTAAGTCCCTTGATGAGATCCTGAAAATCTTCCCTGATCCCGACCCGGCTGCTTCTCCCCGCGCTCCGATTGTTAATGCCGCCGAGGGATCAACTTCCGGGACCACTACCGTCGAGGGCCCAACTGTTGGAAAGGACGGGTCGGCCCCCTAAGTTTCCGAATGATTTGCTTTACCTTGTGTTGTAAGGCCTTTGAGCCAAGAACAATTTTTCTCTCTTCTGTTTTTATATACATACATCCGGATGACTGTAATAATCTTGTGACAAATAATTTGCGTGTCTTATTCCTTTGCATATATTTATGATTGTTTTGTGTTTCGCATGCTCCATGTTTTATGTTTCATGTTATTGTTCTTGCTTGCTTCCGGAGTGACCTGGATTTAGTGGAATTGACCTTTCGGTTGGTATGATGAGATGTTCTACTGGACCTTTGAACGATCCTGCCGGATTCTTTTAACTTGTGATTTATTAATGCTTGCCTTATCCTTCTTCCTCCTTTTTCCCTTCCTAAAAAAAAAATATTCTTCTCTTTTTTTTTTTTTTTTTTTTTTTTTTTTTGCGTGGACTACATGTGTGGATTGTAATGGGACAATTTGGGTCCTTGAAATGGATGTTGTCGAATAGTTGTTCTTCGCTATTCGTCGGTGTTATGAATCGCGTCGTTTGTCCGTTGTTATCTCTGTCATTCGTATGGCACCGAAAGTGCATTTGTACATTCTTTTGATTACGGGCGTGTGACATTCGTTCGTTATTATTTTTGTGTTTGTATAGTTCCGATAGTGCAAGTTTATACATTTTGTTTGGTTGTATGGTACCTTTATGAATATCGATCACAAAAGTCTCCGGAGGGGGCCAGCCTCCCGGAGGGATCGTTTTTCACTTGTGTTCAAAATGTGGTAAACGTCTCGGCCTTTCCGCCAGAATTATGGCAACCCCTTCCTTTTTTGGGTATCAACCATCTTTGGACATTGACCACAAACTCCCCGGAGGGCGCGAACCTCGGAGGGGGCCATTTTCTAATTATGTCCAGAAAATAATGAACATTGATCACTAATCTCCGGAGGGCACGAACCTCGGAGGGATCACTTTTTACTTATGTTCGCGATTTTACAGGTGGTTCAGCCTTTCCGCCAGGATTATGGCAACCCCTTTCTGGGTATCAACCATCTTTGGACATTGACCACATACTCCCCGGAGGGCGTGAACCTCTCGGGGGGGCCATTTTCTAATTATGTCCAGAAAATCAAACTTTGAACACTGACTACGCCCGGATGTCGCGAGTCACCCGAACGAGTCACTTTAAACTTGTGTTCCGATATTCCAACCTCGAACATTGACTACGCCTGGATGTCGCGAGTCATCCGGACGAGTCACCTTAAACTTATGTTCGGGCTATTTTGCAATCGCTATACATGTGGGACCTCACATAAATATTCAAGTGATGTTCCGCAGGGACATTGCCTCCCTCCCATGGTGGGGTAACTGCATTCGTCATTAAAAACAGTCAATACCGAGCCTTTTTGGGATATCATAAATATTTCCGAGATATATTGAGAGAAAATTGCCCCCTTCTATGGCAGGGTAGCTATGTTTCATTAAATCACTAACATCAAACCCTTTCGGGTGTTACATAAAATATATTAAGCCCCATTTACATGGACGCGTTTTACAATCAATTCCTTGCTTGTGGTGTCCTTCGGCCTATCCCTGTTCGACTGGTGTTCTCTCATTTGGCAAGCTTCCAATGCTTCTGTCGGATCGTGTTTCCGTAGGCCTTGCTCTCCCGCCATGTAAAATTGCCTGTCTTAAGTTATGAAGGTATTTGCATTCCTTCCGTTAGTTCGCACATTGTTACAGTAATAGAATAGAATAGTAAGGTATTTCAATGGTTATTTCGTACTGACGATTACCTGAGCCATTATTTGCGTCTTGGTCGGTATGCTGGGGTTTCTTTGATCATCCGACTGATTCAGCTTTCTCCCGTCCTTCCTTCCAATCCCGGGTTCCTTCTTTCGTTCATACGGCTTGTCCCCTCCTACTTCTCCCAACGGATAATTTCTTTCCTTGGCCTCTTTTATTTCGGTGATGGGCTTCTCCCTAGCACCTTGATGCCCTCGTGTCCTCGACTGAGTGACCAATGTCGCTATGCCGCCCTGTGTCGGGAACTTGACCATCGAATGAATGGTTGAAGGTACGGCTCGCAACTTCCTTAAACCGATGCGTCCCAGTATGACATTGTAGGGGGAAGGTGAGTCGATCACGGCAAACTCCAAACTGATTGTCCGGGATAGACCCTGCCCCCCGAAGCGGATCTCTAAGTCAATCACCCCCCTCGGCCTAATGGGTTTTCCGGTGAACCCTGCCAAGGTTGTGTCAACCTTTTTCAACCGTGCTTTCACCGCATGGTTCAGGCGCTCAAATTGATGCCCATATATTACTTCCATTGATGCACCAGGGTCAACATAGACCTTGCGGATTTCTTTCCCTTCCGTTTCAACCTTGATTATCAGTGGTTCGTCCGACATTTTCTCCGGAGGAATGGACGGAAAGCTTATTGGAGCGTTCATCCATTCTTCCTTTCCCACTTCTTCCGGTTTCCGGGAGGTCATAAGGCCTCGGATCATGTTGATTACTTTCCCTTTATTCCCTTGGTAGTTTCCTCCTTGATTAGTTTTCTTTCCTCTCCTGAGGTCTTTTACCAAATGATCTAGCTTCCCCGTGCTCAACGCGGTTTTTAGCTCCTCCCTGAGTACCCAGCAATCGTCAGTGAAGTGTCCTTTCTCCCCATGATAATCACAGTACCTGTCCTCACAATCCTTCTGTGGCTTTCCCTTTGTCGGAGGAGGCTGCGGTAATCTTAGCTGATGTTCCGTCGCCAATATTTCCTTGGGTGTCTTCGTAAGGACGTCCAGATCTATCGGCCTTGTTTCGTTTCGACGGATGTCATTTCGGCGGGGGTCGGGCCTCCCAGCGTTGCCGTATCTTGGGGCGACATAAGGTGCGTAATAATCGTTCCTTCGCCCTTTGAACCCGACCCTGGGGTTATTCCGGCGTAAATCTCCAACAGGAGGCTTTGGCTGGCAGTCGTTCCTGTTGTGATATGGGTTAGGCCGAGGCTCCGTTCTCTCTCTCCTTTGGCAGCTCGGTTGCTCGGAATGCCTCCTCGGAACGAACAAAATCGTCGATCCTTTCCAACATTTCATCCACGGTTTTAGGGATCTTATCCGAAAATTTTTTGGCTAGCTCAGGGCAATGATGACCATTCAGAAATGACCCGATTTGCATGATCTCCGGGGCGTCCGGGAAGTGGTTGGCCTCACATATCCATCTTTCCTTAAAATCTGAAAGGCTCTCGTTCGCCTTTCGGTGAATCTTATTGATCTCTGTTAGGTCCTTGGTGCTTATTCTCAGCATGCTAAACCTGTTCAAAAACCTTTTCTGGAGTTCGTCCCAACTATCGATGCTCCCTGTGGGGAGCTTATCAAACCATCCTCGGGCTTTCCCGTCCAGGGTTTGTTGGAACATTCGACACCACACGGGCATGGGCCATTCCTCATGGTTTCCTGCTCCGGTGAAGCGATTGATGTGGTCATCCGGATCGGTGGTCCCTTGATATAGTTTCAAGTTCGTTGGGATCTTGTGTTTGGGGGACGAGAACTCTATGATTCTTTTTGTGAACGGGCATTTTATCATTTCTTTGAATGGTTTGCTCAAATCGTCGTCTGCCATTTTCTCCTTTTCGTGGCCGTCACTTGCTTTTTTCCCTTTCCCGTGACCATCATCTGCCTTTTTTCCCTTTCCGTAGGGCGATACTTCCACTTCCTCCTCTTCCGAACTCTCATACCCGTCGCCAAGTCTCAGCATTCTGGGGTTTACTAAGTTGCGATTGCCCGGTTGTTTGAACAATTCTTTTAATGCCGAAAGATGACCTTCAATCAGGGCTTGGGCGTCCGGAGGATGTTGGTCTCCTCCAGATCCTCCGGCTCCTCCCGCGTTTCGGACAGGGGTGAAGATGGGTGTTGTACCTGTTGTGTTGAATGCTTCAAACGTTGGTGGGGGACCTGTCATCCCTAATCTCAGGTAGATCGAGCGAAAGGTCCCACGGATGGCGCCAATTTGTTGAAGCAATTTCTTGCAATCACTTCAGACAAATAAAGAGGGCCTGCCGGCTGAACTCCACTAGGGTTCTTCCGGTAGGCTTGGGGCTGATCACCTCGATCGTCTGGGGTCTTCCGGATATCTGCACACAACAGCACACGTTAGGCTCGCCCCGGGTGTTATCCCAGGACCCACCTCCGGTGTGAGAGTAAGTATCTGGTATTCCGAAAGGGCTATCAATCGTAGTGAGGAATTAATGCAGGTAAAAGTGTTAGTTGAGAGCAGTAAATGAGTCGAGTATTTATAGTACTCGACCTTGATACCTGGAATGGCGGCGCCGGATTTTCAGGAGACATGTCCCCGACATAATCCCGTAAATCCTGGGGCGGCGGCGGCGGTGTCTGCAGCTGCCATCTGTCAAAAGGTAAACGCCACCTGTCCTATTACTCACTGTGATATTGGCCGGATGAGTCGTGTTCCTTTCGGTATGTCCGGACGGCCGGATGTCGTCCGGACGGCCAGTAGAGACAGGCCGTTCGGACACATACGTCAACACGGGCTTATAACCTCGTTGTTACTAAGGAAAATCCATAAGGGCGCATGCGATAAATTTTGGTCCTATATGAATAAGTGATCATATCTCGAACTTCATGGTTTGAGAACCTTCGTTCAACAATACTCCAACTTTTTGCCTCGGTTGGCTTCTCTCATAGTCTCATGTACTATAAATGTACAAGAAATATTTTAGGAAGCTGGTACGAGGTAGCAACGCGACATCGGTAACAATAAATTTAGCATAGAACATGCATGACACTCAAATTTGATCGTTTTTGTGTTGTTACTTTTCGTTGTTGGCCAAACCATATTCTCATATAGGGTAAACTATTTCAATTATATGCGTTTGAATTAAAAAAAGGGTCAATGGCTTAATTGAGAATTAATGCGAACTTTAAGCCTTTTTCCTTGAAGAAGAAAAGTATGAAAAAGAGAACCGTTGGGGTCGTAGGCAATGACGTGTTCAAGTCCAAACATTCTTCCACACACTTCTCAATTCTCAAACACTATTTATCTACTTTTACATTTTACCCCCTTAACTTTTAAAATATCTTCATTATAATACCATTAATAAGATTCAATTCATTAATGATCAAAATGCATTTTTAGCCCATTATCTATGTTAGTGTTACAAGATTCAATCCTTACCTAACTTTACATGATTTTAATTTTTAACATTCTCACTTTTGTTGTATATCTCACTGAATCGACACCTGTATAGATCTCTATAAATATCATTTATTTTCAATAGCTCAAACAAGAAAGTTTACTAATCTTAGTACAAGAATAGTTTATTACTATTAATTCTCATGCTCAAATGACAAAGAGTGACCCGTGACCAAGTGTTATATGCATTGCATATTATACTCTTTTTTCGTTTGCATGCCATCAGATAAACAGTTTTATACTTTTCCCATCTCATAACAAATATCCAGTTTATTATTTTAGTTTGTTTCTTAATAAGTATTCATTTTTGAATTTCAATCAATTAAAACACTATTAAAAGTAAAGATAAGATCTTGTTGGATGAAAGTAAAAAAATTCAACTCTTCTAAAACAATGTGTCAAGTCCATAGTATATATTTATTTATGCGAAAATTACTGTTCTACCCATTTACATGGGTAGCTTTCTTGCAGTGCCCAAGTTTTTCTCCATATTCAAAACTACCCATTGATCTCGCGTATTAATGTACGTGTGGGTACGCGTGATTGCGTGTCAACATTTTAGTGATAAAAAATAAAAATAAAAAAATCATCACGCGTAATTTTGTATGTGTGATACGCTAGATATTAAAAAAAATAAAAAAAAAAAAAAAAAAAAAAAAAAAAAAATCCAAAATGTATCTCGCGTAGAACTTTACGTGTGGGTACGTGTGATGATTTAAAAACCATATATACTCTTCTATTATTATGATCTTTATGCATGGGGAAGGATGTAATGATCAAAATAAACAAGAAACACATATTAGGAGGTCGGGGATGCTCGAAATAAAGGTTAAACATGGTGATATTAGATTAAATAATGGGGGAAGGTGTGTGTGTTTTCTAGAGAGAGAAAGGAGAAACCACACACACCTCCTTATTACATGAACATCCCAACCCTCCTAGTCTCAACTAGGAGGGTATTTATACTAGTTAACACACAAGACTTTGCCCTATATACAAGACTAGTCCCTGTGTTTATATACTATGCAATTCCCGAGTATAACATTACTTTTAAGGCTAACAATCTCTCCCCAAAGTGATGTTATACTGGAATTGCTTACAATGTTCCCTACAAGTAAAATATAAAACCATAAGCGCAGAGAATGGTCTTCAAACTTCATTACTTCGTTCAGCTTGCAGAATCTTCTCAGCTTTCATTTCTTTACTTGCAGAAGAACGTGAGCAAATCTAATTAGGGTTTTAAATCTTGACTTTCACTCTCCCCTAATTAGTGCTCTCCCCCAAACTGACAACCATACTTATAAGTGCCATAAGTGCCCTACGGTTCGGGGGAATAGAGTATCAACATCTTCATCTCAACAAATGCATTCCAGTTATTATTCCCATGAGAGATCAGCCCGTACATTTCTCTCCCCTGCTGGTTACGATTTATCGGAATCAGCATACTGAAGCGTACGTGAAAGACAAACTGGAAGCCCTATATCAGGAATCATATCAGCCCGTGAGAAGATGTCGATATACCCAATCTACTAATAATACCATATGAAATTGTCTAACTCTTTATCAACCCCCTGTATCAAAAACAACGGCTTCATGTAGTGACTACTGATGGAGAAAACTTACTATGACGAACTTGAGACTGAAGTAAAATAACCCAAACTTGTGACTTAAACTTGTACGATAGTGTGACTAAGAACCTATACTGAGCACTTCAACGTAACTCCTTAAAGCATAGGTCGTTTCATATACCCATCCATCCTTCCTTAACTGTATATGAACCTCTCTTGAATTATCCACATCTTTGTGTGACACTGAGTACTACAACGTATCTCCTTTAAGTGATAGTTAACTAGGTCTTCGTCCATCCACCCCTTGACCTATGAAAACTAGATAACCCAAGACTTAATCACTTTTCCCATGAGTGCTCAAACAAGGATCTCGAAGAATCATGCATCCAACCAACCCCGATATCTTCAAGATACTAAGTACACGTACCCGAGATATTCCACTTCAACTTCAAATAAGTAATAACGAATCATCATCCTTGTAGTCACAGTTGATAACAATCAACAATTAGCCATTGTCATTTGATTGTGAATCTTGATCTTGATCAGGATCTTTTTGGCTATACGTGGTAGGATTTGAGGATGTATACCAGTAATATCATTTGTGATTTTGGTGTGGTGCGAGAATGAAATATGCCTTATTTTCAATTCTAAACATGCTAGGAAAATTTGAGTTTAAGAAATTTTTACGCCAAATTTTGCCGAAAAAAACCCGAATTTTGACCTAAAAATTTGAATTTTGGGCCAAAATTTTCATCGTTACACCATAATTTGAATTTAGCGTAAAAATGGACCGTTTAGTCTCTCCTCGAAATTAAATTTTACTCAACTTTTCCCGCCAAAAAACTATTTTTTTTTTTTTTTTTTTTTTTTTTTTTTTTTTGGCATACTCGTTCGACTAGTCACTTGGTTCGATCAGCTTAAACTCGTTCGACTAATCAGCTCATTCGACTAATCTGCTCGTTCGACTAATCTGCTCGTTCGACCAACCTACCTCGTTCGATCAACCTAGTCTTCGTTCGATCAACCTAGTTCGATCAACCTGTTCGACTAACTCGTTCGATCAACACGTTCGACTATTTGGTCGTTCGACTATTTGGTCGTTCGACTATTTAGTTCGTTCGATCAATTTGGAAGAGTAAGTCTAGCTCGACTACCCTTGTCTCGTTCGATGAATGCTCCTTCGATGACAAACCTCGTTCGATCAATGTTGGTCGTTCGATCAAGTTGCTTCGACTAAAGATGCTCGTTCGATCAAATGAAGCTGATGAACAGTACCACGCCCAAAAATCACTTTTTCACCTCAAAACCCCACGATTCGCCCCTGGTTAGCTCTGATGCCAATTGTAATGATCAAAATAAACAAGAAACACATATTAGGAGGTCGGGGATGCTCGAAATAAAGGTTAAACATGGTGATATTAGATTAAAGAATGGGGGAAGGTGTGTGTGTTTTCTAGAGAGAGAAAGGAGAAACCACACACACCTCCTTATTACATGAACATCCCAACCCTCCTAGTCTCAACTAGGAGGGTATTTATACTAGTTAACACACAAGACTTTGCCCTATATACAAGACTAGTCCCTGTGTTTTATATATTATGCAATTCCCGAGTATAACATTACTTTTAAGGCTAACAAAGGAGCAATTCATAAAAGTTTGCATATTTGCATGGGGAAGGAGCACTGCAAACCTATAAAAGGCTATTGTTTTTAACTGTTGAAATGACCCATCCATGTAAATCCGACCACCTTCAATGCATGGCAAGCTTCAATGCATAATAAATCACATAACATGCATTATCATACAATGCTTTAAGAATAAGAGGCTTGAAGGTGAGTAAAAAAACGCATACTAAATCACAGACGAGATTTGCCTGCTTGAAGGTGAGTAAAAAAAACGCATACTAAATCACAGACGAGGTGTTGTGCTTTATTTTTGGTGATAAAAAAAACCGACCAAAGCTCTTTTTGTGGTGTTGTGGTGGAGATAAAGAAGCGGTTGTTGGTGGTGATAAAAGCGACGGTGAGTTCATTGTTTGGTGGTGTTGTTTGTGGCGATAAAAACCGTAGGTGTTGTATTGGTGATAAAATAACGATTGTTGTTGCTGTTGGTGGTGTTGTCGTGGTGTTGTGGTGGTGAGGTGACTGTATGGTTGTGTTGTGGTGACTGTTGGTGAGGTGACTGTTGGTTTTTTTGTGGTGTTGAGGTGAGTGTGTGGTGGTTGCGAGGTGACTGTAGGTGGTGTTGTGGTGTTGAGGTGAGTGTGTTGTGGTTGTCATGTGAGTGTTGGTGGTGTTGTGGTGGTGAGCTGACAGTGTGGTGGTGAGGTGACAGGTGGTGGTGGTGGCTGCGGTGGTGATTGTGTTAACGGTTATCGGCAGTGAATATGACAATGATGTGACAACTCCATGACAATTTCGTGTACGTGTAATTTTTTACGCGAGATATGACACAGATTAGACAACTCTATGACAACGATTTGACAACTCTATGACAATGATTTGACTACTCAATGACAATTGCGTGTATGTGTATTTCTTTACGCGAGATATGACACAGATTTAACTATAAAAACGCATTCACAATTCGATTTCTCTAAACACATATCCGCATTATCAACATATCTACTCTCTACAAAAATTTAACAATTCAGAAAATGTCCCAACAAAACAAAACCGGATACACGAAATGATACCAACATAATGTTGGGGCTTCTTCAACCTCTTCAAACACCCCGGATAGGTTAATACCCGGTCCGGCTGGTATTCTTCAAGCGGCTATTCTCCGCAAAAATGCGGACATTAGGGAAGGTGGCCCTGAATATTGTGTAGTGCCAACACAAGAGTATGTAAGGAAGATAAATGAAGATGTCGTTGAAGATGATCATTTTACGCGTGGGCCATGGTTATGCGCTATTAATAAGCTGCGTAATAGCGAAGGTATCATCGTAACTGGTTGTCTTGGTAATATAAAAAACTGTATCGTAAAAGGGAAACTTGAACTTGTTGTAGTTGTAATCAAGACTTGTACTCCTACAGCACTTGGTGAGCTAACATTGACACTAAAAGATCCAACGGGGACATTCTCTGGTACAATTCATCACAAAGTCCTTACAGAAGAATCGGGATACAAAAACTCTATCAAAGTCGGAGCTGTGTTGGTACTTCGTAATGTTTCGGTGTTTACCCCAAAAAGAACACCCTTTGGTCTTAACATTACATTGAGGAACATTGTTGAGGTTTTCGACAAGGATACAGTTTTTATTGGCTGAACCTTTATATATTTATTACCTACGTTTAGGTTTAATATTGTCTATGTAATGTTTATTTACGTCAACTTCGTCTTTTTTTCTTTGTAGTTGAATAAAAGTTTTATGATATTATGGTATATCAGTACTTTTTTTCTTTGTAATGTTTATTTACACATACAATTTTTTTTAATTTTGCACAAGCGAATTAGGGTTTAATATAAAGAAAAGTAGGGCTTGTTTTTTTGGACATCACGCGTAACCCCATCACTTTTTGTACGCGAGATCAATAAATTTAAGCATATATATTTGTTTTTTTTGGCATCACACGTATCCACACGTACAAAATTACGCGTGATGAATTTTTAAATAATATATACGTTTTTTTACATCTAGCGTACCACACGTACCAAAATTACGCGTGATGAATTTTTTTTTCCGACCACTAAAATGTTGACACGCAATCACGCGTACCCACACGTACATTAATACGCGAGATCAATTGATAGTTTTGAATATGGAGAAAAGTTCGGGCACTGCAAGAAAGCTACCCATGTAAATGGGTAGCATAGTAATTTTCGATAGTCTATATTTATTGTAAGACGTAAGAATTAGTTTGATCGTATGTTTGAAAGTGATTTAACAAATTACTTAAGCATCAATATGTATTAAATAATTTTTATATTTGAATCGAGATAAATGTCAACATGTATAGAGTTAGAAGAATAAGTTTTTACTCGAAGGCCAGATTTACAGCATGGCATATTTGGCTAGTAAGAAATGAAGTGGTATTTAATTGCCGATAGTTGCCCGAGATAGTTGCCTGAGCAAGATTGGTAATCAAAATCCAAATCCAAAGCTACCTTTGGTTACAAACTTCAAATGAACCAACTGATATCAACATTGTAAAGTGGATCGAGGAGCCAACTCAACTTCATTGCTGAGATAAGTTTCTTTTTAAGAGTTGTAGTGCTTCTATCTTGTAGATGTAATAATCTGCACCCGAGATATGGAGGAGAAGTTCAGGTGTTGGAGTATGCTCGTGTCATAATTACAGTAGATAGAAAGAAGATTAGAAGTACTTTACTTATTATATCATGTAACCGAAAGCTTGGAATCAAATGGCAAAAGAATGAAGGATTTTGGACCAAAAGTAGCTGCTGGACACCTGATGGGAAAACGCGATTTTCAGGAGATTGGTAAGGTATTTTGGACTAATTTTTTTTGTGCTGGTTCACAATACATAGGCCTACAACTTTGTCAACTGGGCCGAAGCATGAGGAGGTCATCTTCTAGGCCGTTTGGGCCTCCAAAGACAGAAAAACTGGGCTGACAGAATCATGTTTTCATGTGCATTTTGGGCCTTTACTTGCCCATGATTGTCTTGGGGCAAGTGGGAGCCCTCCGTGTGATTGTGCTTATGTCCCTAGTTGACTCTTGGTTCTTGTGATGGCTCACGAGACCAAGCATAGGATTTTCATCGGTTGAGGCTTTGCATATTGTGGTTGTGTGTTTGTTTGGTTGTTTTATATATGTTGTGACTATATGTAAAACGGAAAATGTTTTCTTAAAACTTGAAACGAAACATAAACCATTTTTGAACTAAGTCTTATGATTTAGTTTAACAAAGTTTAAATATGATTTGAAACTTAAAATCATTGTTTTCTAAATATTACTTAAACTAGTTAAGGTTGTTTATTTATTTATTTATTGTATTGTCCAAACTTAATTATAATCCACTTAGGATTTATATTAGTCTTGAAAATGGACAACTTGACACACATAAATTAAAACGATGATTAGACTTAAGTTAAGAAAAGTTTTTAACTTGTGCTACGAAGAATGAATGCATGCTTCTTTCGTACACGTTTTTATCCACATCAAAACACTTTACCCGTCAAAATTTAAGTCATGCCGTCCAATTATGAGAACACTTGCAATTACCTTTTGGCTATGGTCAGACCTAGGTCGAATTGTAACCCAAGGTGACTATTCTCTATGCGTCAGACCTAGGATTATTCTCACACGTTTTCAAATTGGATGACTTAATCGAGTTCAGCGGTTAGACCCTGACCTGAGGCAAAGATGGGACTAAACATGCCTACATGACACTAGTTGTTTGACACTAGATGCCATGAGTCCCATAAGGATCTAAGAGTTGTACATGTAATACAATTGGTGATCGTCGCCTACCAATTGAATCTACTATTGCTAGCAGATCAACTGATGTGATAGTAGAAGCACAATGTGGATCTTAGCCTTTTCGTAAATTAATTGTTTTAAAATTCTAAACATGAGGTAGTTAATTTATAAAAGGATAATTATCGAAAATACTAAAAATGAACTTTGTAAATTCAATTAATGTATTAATTCAACACAAGCCGTAAACAAGAGTTTGTTCTTTTCTTGTTAAAAGGACGAACTAAGTCGATCTTTCCTTGTAAGAAAGAGACTTATTCGTATCCTTTTTCTTTATGAGGAAAAGCCATAATAGGAATATTTGAATTTTCCTAATTCTAATAAAACTCAAAGAACACCTACTCTAGAAATCGTGATGTCCTGTAAAAGTCAAAACGGTTAAGTATGGTTACACATCTTATTCTTTCAAGATTGTTTTATAACCCTAGTTTCGGTTTTGAAACATTGTAGAAATATAAGATATTTGGATAACTAGAGAACACGTTTTCTATAGCTACCAAACTAAAATGAGTTTAAATAATTAGAAGACGGAAATATCAATAAACCGCAAAGAGGTAAAGGCAATTACTAGCATGATTACCTAGCAATTTGTCTTAACCCAATAAGCCTACTAAGGTCCTACATATCCTTGTGGTAAAGTAGACCAATTATGGAGGAAATGCATGCCTATTTTCAAGTTAAAATAGCAATGATGGCTAGCCCATCATCTATATGTTAGAACTTGATGCACTTTCTTGAATAACTAAGTACATGCTTACTAGTCAAAGTGACTCATATTAGCAATAATGTGTAGATATTCAAAGAAAGTTGGAAAGTATCCAATCGCCACTCACTCTCCACTGGTGAAGTAACACTTTTAAATGTTGTCTAATCCAGTGGGAGCTACGTGATTATATTACTGGTAACAAAATACATGTAATGTTGTCTAATCCAATGGGAGCTGTTGATGAGTGTCTAAATACTCATCATTTTATTCCCATTTAAACTGCAAAAACAGCCAAAAAACACTTTGAAAAGTCACATAATGCTACAAATATCCATAGAATGTGTTTTTATATGATTCAGGTACAAAAGGATTGAAAACAGGTGAAAAACGAGCTAAGTTTACAAAATTGACAGTTTCAGTCCCTGAAGTTTCATAAATTGGCAGAATTAGTCCCTGAAGGTTTAATTTGGAAGATAAGTCAACATGAGTCCTTGGGAAATCAAATATGTTCACTATTAGTCCCTGGATGAAAGTTTTCAAGAATTGGCAAGTTCAACCCCTCAAAACTTCATAAATTACAAAAATGGTCCTTGTGTTTAATTAACAAACCGGATCCTAATCCTAAATAACTAAACCTAGCTAAACTAAATCCAACCCAAAATTAAACACTACCCAACCCAACCCTTTTAATAAACCCAAAGCCCAAACCACAAACACAAGCCCACTCCCACCTTTTTTTTTTAATTAAACCCAGACCAAGTTTGAACCCAGTCAAACTCTCCTTCTTCCCAAAACCATTTACCGCCATAACCAATACCACCTCACCCACAGTTTTCACTGACCCATCACCTCTCCACTTGCCTCTGTTCTCTGTTACACTCACCCACCTCCCTCCTCACATATCCCCACAACCCATGTGCCTAGTTCTGCAAATAATCCCACATCCCACTTTTCCCGCCAAAATCACAATTGGACGAATGAGATTGATTTGAAGCTATCCAACAGCTGGGATTTGATCAGAGGGATAAGAGAAGACCTTTTGGATATCTATATAATGAAGAGAAGACCCACAGAAGACATTGTCACTAGTTTTAGACCGTTTGTAGTGTAAACTTTATTTACTGCTTAATCTTAGTTTAAATTTAAGTTGGATTATCATTTCAAGTTCGTTTTAAGTTATTGGTCCTTATTTACTCTTGTATTGTACTCATTCAAGGTTTTATAAAATTTCAAAGTTTTCATGATCTTCTGTTAAGTTGAATTAAGCTCCACAGTTGTTAGAAGATAAATTACAAGTTTCCTACCATTTATATAAGCTTATATAAGCTGCTCATAGCTTTTTATAAGCTTGTATTAGGTTATAACTGTTCTAATTTCAAAAGTCAACCAAAGTCAACTGACTTTGGTCAAATAAGCTAAGGAAGGAATAAGCTGATTTGATCAGCTTATTTGGGTGTTTTATGGCTTATTGGATAAGCCTGGGTTGATAATCAGTTCCTGAGTTCATTTATAATCAGCAAGATCACTTGTAAGTTTCAAATTCCCATTTTTAGCTATTTTCTGCTTATTTGTATTCAGCTAATGTTACTGCTTATTTGTCTGTATTTTTATGATTCTTAGATTGTTAGAGACTTAGATAATCATAGTGTAGAATTAATAATGGCTTAAATCAGTTGTTGTAGTTTAAAATTACAATTCAGTTTCAATAAGTAGTGTTTGGATTAGAGTGTATTTGGCCTTGTACTGTTCATTTGCTTATACCTAAGTTTTGTTTGAGCTAATGTATGGCTAGATAAGGAGAATCCAGTTGAAGTTTTGGTCATTTGAACCCTTTTTAGGATTTTAGTTGGATAAGTGCTAGATCATAGGATAAACTGCCTTAATAAGCTCTAAATAAGCTGAGGCTTATTTGGTGCAAACTTTTGGTGGTTTTATATGCTTTTCAGTAGTTGGAGTGTGTATCCAAGGTTTTATAGTATTTCATTGAAGTTTGTAGAATTTAAAGTGTAAAAACCATTTCTGCTGCATCAGGCAATTTTTGCCTGATCTGCCCTTTTTCAATCTCAATTTCAATCCTGTAACCGTAGGTTTTAAGTTCCAATTTTTGGTTTTATAAGTAGTTTATAGGTTAAACTTTATCTGTTTTGGTTTTATTCTGAATTTGAAGCTTATTCTCTAGCTTATTTTCTGTCTGCAAATAAGCACTTTTGCCCTGTTCATACCCTGCACTCAGTATTCATGTTCTATGCCATCTGATCTAGGGGGGAATTAAGGTAGCAATTGTGGTTGAAATTTCGGCATTTTCAGTTTGTAGATACCCAGTAGTACTAGGAAGCTTTTGCCCCCATAATCTTCCATTTATCAGCTTATTTAGGTGCTTAAAATCTGTCTGCAAGTAGGGTAGTTTGACTGTCATTTCTGACAAAATTGATTGTTGATCTAAACTGCTTATTGGCTTATCTATTGTGCTTATTTATGCTTAATTAGTTGTTTTATGTTTTAATAAGTTGTTTAAACTAGTTCTGAGCTTTTGGTAATTTTTAGTAAACAGTAGCTTATTTTTAGCTTATTTGTAAACTGCTTATTCTACTGTTCTGCTTATTTAAGCAGAATTAACTTCTGCTTTTATTTTTCCTAGCTTTTAATATATATTTTAGACTTACCCTGAATTTTTCAGAATTTTCCATAGTCATTTACTATTTTTAATCCTTTTAATTAGTTTATAATAGTTTTTAATTCATATTAAATAAAATAATAATCAGAAAAATATAATTTTAATTTCTAAAATTTTCTTTTATTATTTAGGATTTAAGAAAAATAATTTTACACTTGTAGGATTAGTTTTCTAATATTTCAGTTTTTATCCCGTTTTTAGATTTCCCGTTTTGCGTTTTTAGTTTATTTAATTCGCGTTTAATTTTCTTTTGTATATTTGTTTTTCATATATCAATTAGAATTAAAAAAGCAATCAAAAATCCAAATTCCATACATCAGTCACTCTAATTCAAATCTCTAAACGGTTGTCCATTCCATCCTCGCTGGGAAACGACCCGGGTAATCACTTACCTGGTATCACACACACACAAATGTGAGTTTTGCAAGTATCCTTTTTCACAAAGGGGTGATTTGTATTTATTCACGTGTATCCGTCTGCATAATATTTATATATACATTTTAGAACGGATCAAATTTTGGCGCCGCTGCCGGGGAGGTTGTGTTGCGACAATATTGTTTAAAGTTTAAGCGATTAGTGATTTGAGATCATTCCTTGTGAAGTTCCTATTTCCCATAAACCATATAAAATACAAAAATATTTTCCTTTTCTTTTATATATATAATATCATATAAAAAATATAAAAAACCCAAAAACATTTTCTGTTTTATTGTAAAATAAAAGATAAAAGCAAAATTAATATAATATTCCTCAACTTGGGTATTATCATAATAAGTTCCCAAACCAAAGATTAAAACTTGCCTTTGTGTCGCTTGCGAATTCGGCTCACCTTTGATTGATAAACAAACTATAACGGAGGTTTAAGGATAGTTTGACATTAAATTGTCGAACTGAAAGAAGCGGGTTTTTAAGGAGCATTAATTGCCCACCTTTGCTTCTCCGCCACTCTGTGCGTTTTTCAGTCAGAGAGCTACCGTACGCTGGTTGATTTAAGGTTTTAAGTTCCTTGTGTTTTGCTTCGATCTTGATTTAATTGAATTAGTTTTTTCCAAAAATCCAAAAAAATTGAAAAAACAAAAACCCAAAAATATTCATCTTTACCCTCTTACCCTTTTTGATTCTTTATCCCTTTACCCTCTATCCATTTGATTCTAAACTTCTTATACCTTTCTTCTATGGCGTCTCTCGGGTACAAATGTTTTGATTGTAAAAGCCCATTGATTGACAGCCTTCGTTGTTCAAAGTGTAAGTGTGAGCGGTGTGGAAATCATGCACCAAAAGGATCATGTTATTGGTGTGAAGTAGCCCTCAAAAGGGAGCTTAATTCCATCAATGATTCTCAAAGTTCTTCTGACTACCCTTCACAGCCCGAGATACATGCTATTAGTGACAAACCGTCAAGAATCGATCCTAACCTTTCACGATTTACGGTTAAAAGTTTGTCAAGCAAACGTACTGAGCTTAAAGCGGTGACTAAAAGGAACAACTTACCTAATCTTCACGTTTATCAAAAACAAGAACCAGAGACCATAACGGAAGTGGTGGAAATTCCTAGCTCTCAGAGCACACCACTTGCCCCACCTCCGGATTCTTTTTCCGAACACCCTCCACAACCCCAGCCATCTTCACTCTATCTGCTAAATTGCCTTATTTGTAGAGATCCGTTGGGGGATAAATCACTTTGTGAACGATGCTTTTGCAAAGGATGTGGGTTTATTCATGGACTTTGCACGTGTTGCACTTCTGAAATAAAAAATACGCTTACAAATTTTCAAAACGATTTCAGCTCCTGGTGTCAAAACGATTTAAGATCCTGGCAAGAACCGTGCTATCAAAACTGCGATGACACATCATTTCAAAATATGCCAAATGATCTTTGTGAGTATTGTGGAGGTCCTCACCAAAGTTTTGAGTGTCAAACAAATAACATGCTTGTCTATGAGCATGTTTCTTGTAACAGTCAAAATCTTGGTTATGACCAATATCCATGTACTTCCATGAATCAGTCACAACAGTTTTACTGTTTTGAATTCTGTGGAGGTCCGCATTATGAATCTGATTGTCAAACGAGGACCCCGCTTGTCTATGAGCAAGGCCCTTGTGACAATTATGACTATTCTTGTCACGACCAACCTCCACATGATCAAATGATTCAACCTCAGCCATCTCCTCTTGAAGAATCTATTGATAATGTTATCCAAAAACTTCAAAATAGGATGGATACATTTAATGATTTGGCTGTTAAACCTACCCAAGAAGATCCTCATCAAAAAACTATTGGAGAGCTTCTAGCTGAAGAAGAACAAACAGCTAGAATAGAGTCCAAATGTCGTCAAACTTTCATTTGCGATGACGATGATGACGATTCTATGTGGGGAGTTTGCGAGAATTCATCTGCTACAATTACACCTGTCCAGAAAAGGCAGGAAGACAAGACTATTGCAGAATTGCTAGCAGATGAGCAAATGGAACGTGTAAAAGCCATTTATATTGATGAGGAGGACGACGAGGAGAGTGCTATTCCTTTGAGCTATATCAATTCTCAACTCCCTCAGTTCATTGCATCCACACCCATATCACCTACTTTGGGATCGGAGGACTCTCTTATTATGGGGGATGAGCTTCTTAGCACTGTTCCTGAAAAGGAATCGGACGAATTCATAAAGTCTAGTGCTGAGAACCTTGTCCCAATCCCAAGTGAGTCACGGGGAATTTTTGATCAAATGTGTGATATCCCTCCTCTTCTTGATTTTTCAAAAGATCATGTTGAGATGTTCTCCGATTCCACTAATGACGATACTTTATCATGTGGAGACATCATTTATATGGAGGAATTACCTTCTGAGCTTGTCAGCTTAGAAGAAGAGAATGATGAAGAAATAATCAAAGACGAAACTCTTCGTGAAACATTATTAAATGTTAATCTTCTCATTTCTAAAATCGAGGCTTTCAATGAAAAATCCATTTCATCTCCTATCCCCATAAAGGATAGTGACCTGTTTTCCGATGACTCTATACCGGAATTTGAAGCCTTCCATTTTGATCATATGGGAGAGAAGACTAGTGGCAGAGCCACTTCTCATTCTCATATTTCTCTCCCCGAATATGAATCATTTGCCTTCGAGGAGTTCTCCGATGAACTCACTCATATCATATCTCCGCCGGAGTATGATAACTTCTACTTTGATCTTGACAAAGATTATCTTTATGTCCCGGAGGGAAATATTCTCAACGCTGAGAATTTGCTTGATATCAAAATCCCATCCCTCCCACCCAGAATATGTCTTGATCAGCCGAGCTTAAATGATGAGATTCATGATGTGGAAATCATGAATTCTCCTTCTAATGATGATGAGTTAGTCATGATTTTTATCATGACTTTCTTTCTTTTCTTCACCTACACGGTGACTTCTCCTGTTCTTCACTCCTTCGGGAATGAAGACACTATCTTTGACCCCGGCATTTTTATTTATCATTTGTGAGCCGGGTCTGTGTATATCTCATCGGAGTGGAACTTTCAAGTACTTCAGTGTTTATCCAAACATCTTGAACGAAAGTCCGATGGAGATTTTTTGTTCCACATGCTTCCCCAAGAACCAATGAATGCGGGGTCGAGTCAAGCTAAGTGACTCGGTGAACAAAAATATTAGCACACCATATGGGTTTTCACCCATATTTCTGTCTTCTTTCTCTTTTCTAACACCTAAGTGTGGGGGAGTTGCCCCTGCTGATATATATATTAAAAAAATAATAATAATAATAATAATAATAATAATAATAATAATAATAATAATAATAATAATAATAATAATAATAATAATAATAATAATAATAATTGTTGTGTTCCTACGCTTGGCTAGTAGTATTACCTTTTTACGTTCTAAGTGTCGGCATAATAGCCGGTGCTTTGAATATTGAGGGCAATATTCAATTCTAAGTGTGGGGGGTATTCTCTCGAATTTTGTCACATTGTACTTTCTAGTGCCCTAATACCCCAGTTTTGGCCAAAATTTTAAAATTTTTTTCATTTGGTGGAAGTGCTTTGCACTAACACAACAAATGGTTATCAGTCCACCATGTCTAACCCACATAAGGACTGGCTAATCCGAGAGCAAACTGCTCTTGGTAAAGATATCTCAAATCCGTTTATGGCTTACAATTTGCCAAAAATTGTATGGTATTCAACTCCCCATATCTTTATAAGTGAAGAGTTGGCTAGTCCGCAAGGTTATGGCTTGTGGTAAAGGCATTGGAAAACCATATTTGGTAATCAGCTCACCAAGATAATAACTGTATTTTATCTAAGAGTTGGCTAGTCCAGAAGCAAACGGCTTTTGGTAAAGACAAATCAAATCCGTTGACAGCTGATGGTTTGCTCAAAATCATTTGGTTATTAATGTACCAAAGTATCATACTAAAACATTGGATACTCCAGAAGTAATGGCTTTTGGTAAAGAGATATAAAATCCATTAAATTTTCATAAAAGATTGCTAGGGACTAGCAATAGTTTAGTGTGGGGGATTGATGAGTGTCTAAATACTCATCATTTTATTCCCATTTAAACTGCAAAAACAGCCAAAAACACTTTGAAAAGTCACATAATGCTACAAATATCCATAGAATGTGTTTTTATATGATTCAGGTACAAAAGGATTGAAAACAGGTGAAAAACGAGCTAAGTTTACAAAATTGACAGTTTCAGTCCCTGAAGTTTCATAAATTGGCAGAATTAGTCCCTGAAGGTTTAATTTGGAAGATAAGTCAACATGAGTCCTTGGGAAATCAAATATGTTCACTATTAGTCCCTGGATGAAAGTTTTCAAGAATTGGCAAGTTCAACCCCTCAAAACTTCATAAATTACAAAAATGGTCCTTGTGTTTAATTAACAAACCGGATCCTAATCCTAAATAACTAAACCTAGCTAAACTAAATCCAACCCAAAATTAAACACTACCCAACCCAACCCTTTTAATAAACCCAAAGCCCAAACCACAAACACAAGCCCACTCCCACCTTTTTTTTTAATTAAACCCAGACCAAGTTTGACCCCAGTCAAACTCTCCTTCTTCCCAAAACCATTTACCGCCATAACCAATACCACCTCACCCACAGTTTTCACTGACCCATCACCTCTCCACTTGCCTCTGTTCTCTGTTACACTCACCCACCTCCCTCCTCACATATCCCCACAACCCATGTGCCTAGTTCTGCAAATAATCCCACATCCCACTTTTCCCGCCAAAATCACAATTGGACGAATGAGATTGATTTGAAGCTATCCAACAGCTGGGATTTGATCAGAGGGATAAGAGAAGACCTTTTGGATATCTATATAATGAAGAGAAGACCCACAGAAGACATTGTCACTAGTTTTAGACCGTTTGTAGTGTAAACTTTATTTACTGCTTAATCTTAGTTTAAATTTAAGTTGGATTATCATTTCAAGTTCGTTTTAAGTTATTGGTCCTTATTTACTCTTGTATTGTACTCATTCATGGTTTTATAAAATTTCAAAGTTTTCATGATCTTCTGTTAAGTTGAATTAAGCTCCACAGTTGTTAGAAGATAAATTACAAGTTTCCTACCATTTATATAAGCTTATATAAGCTGCTCATAGCTTTTTATAAGCTTGTATTAGGTTATAACTGTTCTAATTTCAAAAGTCAACCAAAGTCAACTGACTTTGGTCAAATAAGCTAAGGAAGGAATAAGCTGATTTGATCAGCTTATTTGGGTGTTTTATGGCTTATTGGATAAGCCTGGGTTGATAATCAGTTCCTGAGTTCATTTATAATCAGCAAGATCACTTGTAAGTTTCAAATTCCCATTTTTAGCTATTTTCTGCTTATTTGTATTCAGCTAATGTTACTGCTTATTTGTCTGTATTTTTATGATTCTTAGATTGTTAGAGACTTAGATAATCATAGTGTAGAATTAATAATGGCTTAAATCAGTTGTTGTAGTTTAAAATTACAATTCAGTTTCAATAAGTAGTGTTTGGATTAGAGTGTATTTGGCCTTGTACTGTTCATTTGCTTATACCTAAGTTTTGTTTGAGCTAATGTATGGCTAGATAAGGAGAATCCAGTTGAAGTTTTGGTCATTTGAACCCTTTTTAGGATTTTAGTTGGATAAGTGCTAGATCATAGGATAAACTGCCTTAATAAGCTCTAAATAAGCTGAGGCTTATTTGGTGCAAACTTTTGGTGGTTTTATATGCTTTTCAGTAGTTGGAGTGTGTATCCAAGGTTTTATAGTATTTCATTGAAGTTTGTAGAATTTAAAGTGTAAAAACCATTTCTGCTGCATCAGGCAATTTTTGCCTGATCTGCCCTTTTTCAATCTCAATTTCAATCCTGTAACCGTAGGTTTTAAGTTCCAATTTTTGGTTTTATAAGTAGTTTATAGGTTAAACTTTATCTGTTTTGGTTTTATTCTGAATTTGAAGCTTATTCTCTAGCTTATTTTCTGTCTGCAAATAAGCACTTTTGCCCTGTTCATACCCTGCACTCAGTATTCATGTTCTATGCCATCTGATCTAGGGGGGAATTAAGGTAGCAATTGTGGTTGAAATTTCGGCATTTTCAGTTTGTAGATACCCAGTAGTACTAGGAAGCTTTTGCCCCCATAATCTTCCATTTATCAGCTTATTTAGGTGCTTAAAATC
This sequence comes from Artemisia tridentata subsp. tridentata, assembly GCA_021014915.2. Lineage (NCBI taxonomy): Eukaryota > Viridiplantae > Streptophyta > Magnoliopsida > Asterales > Asteraceae > Artemisia > Artemisia tridentata. Next base: position 204,157,697 of record CP139508.1, read on the forward strand.
TGTCTGCAAGTAGGGTAGTTTGACTGTCATTTCTGACAAAATTGATTGTTGATCTAAACTGCTTATTGGCTTATCTATTGTGCTTATTTATGCTTAATTAGTTGTTTTATGTTTTAATAAGTTGTTTAAACTAGTTCTGAGCTTTTGGTAATTTTTAGTAAACAGTAGCTTATTTTTAGCTTATTTGTAAACTGCTTATTCTACTGTTCTGCTTATTTAAGCAGAATTAACTTCTGCTTTTATTTTTCCTAGCTTTTAATATATATTTTAGACTTACCCTGAATTTTTCAGATTTTTCCTAAGTCATTTACTATTTTTAATCCTTTTAATTAGTTTATAATAGTTTTTAATTCATATTAAATAAAATAAAAATCAGAAAAATATAATTTTAATTTCTAAAATTTTCTTTTATTATTTAGGATTTAAGAAAAATAATTTTACACTTGTAGGATTAGTTTTCTAATATTTCAGTTTTTATCCCGTTTTTAGATTTCCCGTTTTGCGTTTTTAGTTTATTTAATTCGCGTTTAATTTTCTTTTGTATATTTGTTTTTCATATATCAATTAGAATTAAAAAAGCAATCAAAAATCCAAATTCCATACATCAGTCACTCTAATCCAAATCTCTAAACGGTTGTCCATTCCATCCTCGCTGGGAAACGACCCGGGTAATCACTTACCTGGTATCACACACACACAAATGTGAGTTTTGCAAGTATCCTTTTTCACAAAGGGGTGATTTGTATTTATTCACGTGTATCCGTCTGCATATTATTTATATATACGTTTTAGAACGGATCAGCTGTAAGCTTTATTACCTTGCAAGTTGCCCATCTTATTTCCAGATTGTCTTGAAATAATACGCTACTTTCCACATGTTAAGCATCATAGTTTATATAAGAACCATTGCATAAATTTTATAAGATAACTTGTCGCGTTCCTGATGTTGCTTCCTGAAATGTTATCTATAAAATCGTTATGCATGATTCATTATTAAAACGATAAAGTTCTACATATCTATATTTGATTTTGACTAAAAATCATATGTTATCTTAGACATTGTTATATTGCTCTCATGATGTTGTGCCACACACAAGTGGGAGAAATCTTAATTGTGTGCAAGGTACAAAATATAACAATATGACTAATAGTTTTTCTTGACTGAAAGGTAAGAAACTAAAATTCTACTAGGACTTCTACACATAAAATGTAGGTTGCCCTAATTAGAACAAATATCAAGATAACATGAAAAACTACTTCAACATATTCACTGAATTGTTTAGTAAATATGATTATGTTTTCTTGTAAAGCCATAATCATGAAGTATGAAATTAACTTGAATTTACTATTAAGGCCAAGTGTCGGCGCTCGTAATTACTTTAGTTGAATATGTTTAGGTCTCTTGTAAAGACACAAACATCAATTCCGTTAATTGTTGAAAGACAAAAAACGTAAAGTAAGACGTTGATTTGTTATGTCTTCTTGTTAAGACATGTACACTTACGACGTATAATATTAAATGTTTATGTTTTCTAGTCAAAACATGCACATGAAGTAAAGTATGCAGTAGACTGAGATTATTATTGATGCCATCTGGTTTGACCTGGTTGGCAGATATGTAAGCCAAAAGTATAAGTTCATCTAATGAGTTGTGTGATAGTCTCACAACATCAGTCCTCATGGAATACCACAACTATTATGGTATGTCCATCATGGAAAATCAAACTTTATTAATATTGTTTGATCTTTGATGACTTAAACTGTTTTACCTCCAAAGCTATCAAGGTTAGAAAATTGGATGTGCCATGTGTACACTCAATATGATTCCAACCCAGAAGGAATTTAAGACACCATTGTATTATGGCATGGGATGAATCTCATTATGTCTTGATTGAAGCTCTGAATTTGTTAACTACCTAAGAGTAAGTAATTAACAAACTAGAGTCAAGAACTAACGATGTATTTAGGATGTCCCACTTGGAAACAATTTATTGTTTCTCAAGATGCTGAGTATCTAGAGATTAGTCTCTACATACAAAAGCAAGTGGGAGTACCTTTAGACCTTGAAGTTATTCAAGAACTAAATACACAACCTTCTGAGTACACTTGCTAATGTCATACTATGGTTGAACATGCATATGTTAAACCATAGATTGATATCTCTCATTCATAAATCCGCAAGGATACCTCTTGCACCTGAATGATATATTTTTTTATATCAATGCTGAGGGACATAAGTTAGAGGATCATGGTGAACCTGCTAACTAATGAGATGCATTATCAGATATTGTATCTGATGAGTAGCTCAAAACTATGAAT